>CATIWJ010445821.1:0-17589 GCA_949640765.1 Croton laevigatus | reverse complement strand
TTATTATAGGCTTCAATATCTCACACATGTTGGAGCTTTTTGAGATAAATAATTTCAGGACTTGTTTGCATTCATTACAATTCCCTCTTCTTTTATTTATGATAAGGGTTACTTACTCTTCCTTTAGAACCCTTTTTTTCTTCTCATTTTGTGGTCCCTTCTTTCTTGGGCATTATCATGGTTTCCATCTTCATATTACGCGTTTTCTTTCTTCCTTTCTTTCCTATTTCATTTCATACCCATAATTTTCTATCTTTTTCCAAAATTTTTTTTGACTATTTTATGGAGGCAGGTAAGTAGACTGTAGTAGACATGGCCATTGTTCATGAACTAGTGGTTTTGATTCATGAACTGATTATTCACGGTTTAAGTTTTTCATGAACTTTAATTAGTCTACTGGCCGATGGTTCAGAAATTGGTGATTCAAATTTTAAGAAGATTTGGAATTTATTGTTCAAATCTCCGATTTTTGGATAGTTTAGATGAAGACACAAAATATCTTAAAAACTTCAAAACTCATGATTATAGCTAGTTCATGATACAAATTATGAAATCTAATATGAAGGAAGAAATTATAAGACTAATTTTGGAGTGAAAGGTTTTCCAATTATGAAATCCAATATGAAGCAAGAAATTATGAGACTAATAATTGAATTATTGATTGTAATAATAAGAAGGAGAATAAAGAAATATCCAATTATCTATTGAAAAATATTCCAAATATTGATTACATTTCTTATTGAAATTTAATAATATAAGGAGTGGGGTAAGGCTAATCAATACCAATTAGGGTTAAGTAGGAGCGCTCTATTTTTGGGATATGGGGTTGAATTTTAATTTGTTTAATTAGTAAGTAGGTAAAATACCTTTTTGCCTATTCTCATTATTTTTTTTTTGAAAGACTCATTCTTTTTCTATTTAAATATGGGATAATATAAAAAAAATTCCCTATGTTTTACTTAAAATAACATTTTTTTTCTTATCTTTTTTTTCGGAACAAAAAACTTTATACATTTTAATTTCGCTAACAAAAAGGCCATTTTGTCCATTTTTTCTGTTAAAATAACGATAGAATGATTAAAATGTAATTTTACTGGACCTATTTTTTCTATTTTTATATTATCCCTTTAAACATTTAGTTTCTGAGACCAAATTATGAGCACCGACAAATCTGAATTCGAGCCGAACATAACTGTTTGCTTTTTTTTTTGTGTTAAAACCTTGAAGTAGAACCAGAATTAGTAAGTCTGCAACTTAGTTAAAGAAGATGCCTTAGTGTGAAATCATGAGAAAAATAGTATTTTGAGTTTGAAATCTGAGGGAAATCTCAATTATTATTTAAATTAAAATTAAATGTCTTTTGTAGTTTAGAAAAATCAATCCATACCCATCCAAATAAAATTAAATTTTTTAAGGTTTGGTTTTTGCAGATAATATCTCAACTAATAGAGTAATGTTTAAACTGATTTGAATACTAGATACCATCTGATTAAATCTATTTAAAATTTTTAAAATCCAATTAGAATTGTTTAAAGTTCATTAGGGTAGTGTTTAAACCGATTTGAGTAATTGATTTTTTTGTAGATAACATCTGATTATGACTGTTTAAAGTTCATTAGAGTTGTGTTTAAATTGCTTTGAGTACTAAATACCATCTAATTAAATCTATTTAAAATTATGAAAACACTCTCAGAGCTGTTCAAAGTTTATTAGGGTAGTGTTTAAATCGATCTGAGTATGTGATTAAATCTCTGTTTAAAACTTTTAGGATTATCAAATTTGTTTAAAACTTTATAGAATAGTGTTTAAATGGATTTTGAGATATTGATAGAAAATAAGATATTTGTGACAAATTTGGTATAAAAATTCTCTTTTTTAAATTTTGATGCAACTGTATTTTTTATACTCGAACTCTAGACTTTTGGTTAAGTTAAAAATAACTACTTATTAATTGATGTACACGATCAACGGTTGCATATTTAGAATCTCCATATGTAATTATGTAACATGAAATTGCAACTCAATCATTTGATGACCATAATTATTGGGGAAAAGTTTATATTCAGGAGCCAAAATGTCTCTCTTAATTCATGATTAAACTCAAAAATTTAACTTAACTTTTTGGGTTAATTTTATAAATTCCTGTAAAATTTATGCATTTGGTGGTCAACAAGGAATCGTAATCATTTATTACTATCAAGATCATGAAAATTTTTTTTAACTTCCCCGTAAGGTTTATAATAAATAAATGACACATATATTAATATTATTATGAGAAACATAAGCAACATGAAAATGTAGTTGATATATAATAGCACTAGCTTGTAATATTTTTACTACTACTATTTGAAGGTTAACAGTTAATAATCTGGTTAATCATAATTAATTATAAATTATTTAAAAATTTAAATGAACTTTCAAATAGTTTATATTACAATTACATATCATATTCAGTATGTTTTAAAAAAAATTTTGAAAAATAATTGACTATTTATTTTTTTTACATTGAATCTAAATTTATTATTCATAATCAAATTATATGGTCTAAGATAAGATGTTGTAATTTAACAGAAATTTCAGTTTAAGTTTTTATTAATTTGTAATTAGTTGATTAATATTTATAATCCAATTAACAATATTGGAGAAACTATAAATAACACTATAAGAAAATTAAAATACTACAACCGATCCTAATTGGTTGATATTTTTTGCAATTGATTTACAACCAAATAATTTCGATTGGTAAATATAGACCGATTTACAACCAAATAGCCATGGAAAAATTCCCAAATGAATCAAAGCTGCATGTGGATTTGACATGCATGTCTCTTCTAACTTTTTTTTTTTGAAACATTCTCTTCTAAAGTTAGAGATTAATCTTTTTGATTTCCAATATATGAAACATAAATAGGGAAATTATCCCATCAAAGGTTTGATTACTAAAGTTAAATTTGTACGTGTTAATACTTGATATCTTTTCTAGAATCCTAGGTTGCCCCTCCTCTCTCTCACAAACCACCTCTTCTATATCTTTTAGGTCAGTCAAATTACTTTCAAAAAAAAATTTACTTTCACCACAGTAACTTTCCTATTCTCTTTTTTTTTTCTTTACTAACTTTTAATATTTTTGCTAAAATATAAATATTTCACATTGCATGGATGTAAAATTTTTTAAGGGTGTTACACGTTTTATTATCCATTTTAGATACTAGTTATTTTTTATAATATAAAAGAAATAAGTTTAAAATAAATTTTTTATTTTTAATAATATTAAGTGAAAAAAAATTATTCCATAA
Source organism: Croton laevigatus (assembly GCA_949640765.1). Taxonomy (NCBI): domain Eukaryota; kingdom Viridiplantae; phylum Streptophyta; class Magnoliopsida; order Malpighiales; family Euphorbiaceae; genus Croton; species Croton laevigatus. Next base: position 14,293 of record CATIWJ010445821.1, on the reverse strand, counting down.
AAAAAATTAAAATGTTTTAAACTCATAATCTTAAACTCAAGTACTTAAGTAATTTGACCGTTCTTCGCACCTTACGTGAAACAGAAATTTTGTGCATCGGGACGGGCTGCCAAAAATTATCAATAATCCAAAAATAATGTAATTAGTTTAAGGTCTAATCTCATAAATATGATTAATTAAATTGATTATATATATATATATAAAATTTGATTAAGAAGGATTGTTAAATAAAGTAAATGGAAATGGAAGTGGGAATCCAAGGCATTGGTAGAAAGGGTAATGTATTAAAAGATTCAATTATTCGATTATGTTGATTTTAGGCCTACATACAGAATCTCCTGGACGGTGGACCGACCGCTATATAATAATTATACTGCCATCCTTTGGCCCCCTTCCTTAGCTTACATTACTTTAGCAAAAGCCTAAAGTTGTATTTGGTATTGTCATTATATTTGTTTCTAATAAAATATATGTATTGTAATTATTTATTAAATATTATTTAAATTTGTTTTAAAAACCATGAATCTGAACCGATTAACAGGATTAACAGAAAATCATGGTTCTGCTCGGTTTGATTGAATATCATTTCAACTTGACAATGATTCAAATTGGTTCAAATTTGATGATTGGTAGGGTGGTGCACATATTGGAACGAGCCGTTTGACATGAACTCTAAAATTCGACTATCTAAATTTTTTTAGTAAAGTAACCTAGACCAAATCTGATTTGGCTCTCTTCTCGTCAGATTCATTTCAAAGATGTGTTCAAATTTTTTTCTCTTATTTTGCTAAATTAGTCTGGTTTGGATTGAGTAAAAACGTTTTGAATAAGCCAACCCAAATCCAACAGGATTTTTATTTTTGGCACCCCCTAACGGTTAAAACTTGGAATGCTTTAGGGAATGTGACAAAAATAGCCCGAAAAACACTTTCTATGACAAAAATAGACACCCAACTTTTCACTTGTTAAAAAATAGTTCAGACAAACTTTTTCTTGATAAAAATAGTCCAATTTTAATATTTTTTGACAAAAATAACCCACCCCACATTATAATAATATCAAATATAAACCTACTCTCACTTAAACGCAAGTGTAATACACTCTCTATAATAAAAATTAATAAATTAATAAAAAAAATTCTGAAAATCAATTATAAAAACATATTTCATCTAGAAAATTTATTTATCATTATATTTATTTGTTTATTTATTAATTTTTTGAAAGAATTTTTTTATTTAAATTATAATGGTTATTTAAATAATGCTTAATTTTTTTAATAAAATAATTTAAAAATCTGAAAATATATTATAAAAACATATTTAAAAGAATGAAAATTTTGTATTACAAATACTCAGGTAAAAAAATAAAAAATTCACCAAAATAAAAAAAAATAAAAAAAAGAAATCAATCAAAAATATGTAAGAATTTACAGCAAAATAAACAAAAATTAATCTTATATAAAAACTGTTCAGCCGTTATACAAAAACGTTTATCTTTAAATTACAATTACATTTATCAAAAATATTGTTCCATAATGTCGAAGTTCCAAGTCTACACGCACCCTGCAAAAGAAAAAAAAAAAGAATCAAACAATATTTAAGATAGGTGCAAAAACTGTTCAATGATACAAAAATATGATCAAGACAAATACAAAATATGTTCAAATTAGGTCAAAAAATGATAAAAAGAGGTACAAACTATGTGCTAAACAAGTACAAAATATGCATTTAATTTTTGCATAATAAGAATTCAACTAGTGATAAAAAAAAGAGAAAAGCATACTAAACTTGAAGAAAAAAGGTAATTTACTGTGAAATAATACAGAGAATAGGAGAGAAAAGAAGAGATTTGAATCGGAAAACACCTCACCTCCGTCTACAAATTCAAACCGGAAAACTACTAAATCAATTAGTTTTGAATATGAGATTGATTATTACGAAAACAGTTAGTAAATTGGACTATTTTTCTCTAGCTTGATCGCGTCACCTGAATATGAAAGAATTTGATAAGAGATGATGGGCAATTTTTATCCTACAAAATCTAAGTCGGGTTATTATTTTTTTTTTAAGAAAAAAATATTAATTGGTCTATTTTTGCCAATTAATCTTAATATGGTATTTGTGGTTTTCTGTTGCATTATAGCAGATAGTAATTGAGTAATTATATACAGTTTAAAAAGAAGTATTAAAAGGCGCAAAACTAAATATTTTAATTTTTTATAAAAATTTATAGGGGACACGACCAGAATTTATATAACTTAAGTAAACATCTTTCTCTTTTCTCCTCTTTGCTAAGCTTCTTTAATGGAAATGTAAGTATGTTAATTTTAAAGAATCTCCTCCTCTTAATATGTGTATATAAAGTTATAAAGTAGTATTTATATGATTGATTTTGTGCGTGGAGGTTAAAACTAATTAATACTTAATTTTATTCTCTTTCAAAAAAAAACACTTAATTTTATTTAATTAATTTTTTACAAATCATGAAAATTCGTGTCAAATTTCCACTTTTTTGTATTAGGTCCCTTTAAGTCTATAATTTGCGAAAATCATAACGTTTCATCCTTATTTATTCCCATTAAAAAAAAAACCTTTTATGATCAAATTGAAAACACACTTACTATATATATATGTAATTCTTGAAAATAATATAAAAGTATAAAAGTAAATATACTTTTATCCATTTCACATGCTTACAACTACAACTATTGATTCTGCATTTTTAAATATAGAAGTTGAGAATAATTAGAGCAGAATATTAGGATGAATATTCATTTTTAACCAACAAAACATTTATATATATGGATATTCTATAAGATGATCTGCCTCTTTGCATATGCAAAATCAGACAATTATTAGAAACCTTTGTTTACATTTTCCTTTTCTTTTCTTTTCTTTTCTTAGTGATGAAGAAGGATATTCTGTATTATTCAAAAAAAAAAATCTCGAGGAATTTCAAAAGACTAATTAAAGAAGTTGTTTTAGAACAAGTTGCTTTTATTTTAGCATCTTTAATTTGTCCTGGTATCATCATGGTATATACATATTTCCCCCCCTTTTTTCTCTTTTATTATTTCTGTTGCTCTTTAGACTGCACCATTCAAAGAATTAAAATCTTTGCTGTTATGTTACATATTTTTATAATCTCTATTATGAATCTTGAAGGATCCTTTATAATAATATTCAAGTGGATTCATAGTCACATTATATTAATATTTTAACTAATCCACCATTTTTTAGGGTTTGATCCTCTTTTTTAAATGGTTAAGGATCCCATCCCATAACTAACTTTCTGCTAAATGAATATATAGCAAGTAAATTGTTGTCATCAACTGGAATTGCAAGCTAAGACATAGTTTAGCAATAAAATATATTGACTATCCATATTCTTATAAAGAAGATGAGACGATATTACGAGACTCGTTGAAATACTTAAATGTCAAGCAGTGGTCATACATTGCTATTAAAAAAAAGATCAAAAGGTCGAATAGCCGTCTCAATTTATCAACGAGTGGAGTGGCTGAAGATATTTCAATGAATAGTAGTCCCAATTTTGTCTTAGGAAAAAGATGAATTTGTTGTGATAAATTGTAGTTTGGTTAAGAATAAAATGCAGTTTGATTTATGTCCGCCGTCATATCCATGTGTCTTCATTTTATTATCGTTTTAATTATTCATCGGATAATAAAGAAATCGACAAGCCACATGACCATATTACACCAAATTAAATACTATTATGTGAGTTTAGACACCATTTTTCAAAATGGTGAAATACTAAAATGAAACGTTTTAAAACATTGAAGGACCAAATTTATCATTTCTCCTTGTAGATATTATAGATTTCTAATAGGCAAGAAAAGGAAAGCTTCCATGAACATGGTTGGGCTGGGCCAATAAGCACTTCTTTGAATATTTAAGAAAAAACTAAAAAAATAGCCCAAAAATAGCCCAGACGTCTAGGTGAAGGCATTCGTCGAGCACTACTACTGGACGTTCGATGCTGGCTAACTTATACCAAGATGGATCAGTCCCGCCGGCTTCATAATTGTCTTTGTATCTGTAAAATCTGCAACTCACCGTCGAACAACACGCTCTCAAGTTCAGTCAGGAATAGATTTGATTAGCGGCGACGTTGGAGGCGCGGTACGTTAAAATTTCGCTTAACATTTTACAGTTTTGGATAGCTATATAATATTTGAATTTTCGGGTTAGAATTTGGTGTTTGTTTTGCGAATTGCAGATGCAATCATTGAGAAGAGAGTCGAGTTCTTGTTTTTGTCCTTTCCATGAAACATTTATTGCTCTGATAAATTTTCTGTTCTTTTCTGCTTGGCTAATTTGTTATTTGAAGCAATTGATTGGATGATGAAGCAAAACATATTACTCAATACGTTGCTTTGTTTGATAATACACTACATCATTTACTGTGTATGGATATCATTGGGCTTACACTTAAGCAAATTGTTGATAGAGCAAAAAATTACAATGAGGCAGGCAAGTTTCTCTAAGGTGTTTAGGGTGTCCATATATGTATGAAGTTCATTTCTTACATCTGCTGCTGTTTCTTCTTTTGTTCTTTTTTCTGCTTCTGAAACCAAGATTTATTTATTTATTTTTCTGTTAAGATTATGTGTAATATGGAAACTCGGAAGGATGACTTAATTTCAATTTGTTAGTTAATTTGGTATGATTCTTTCAATATCCTGCTCATGTTTTGCTTTTGATTTTTGTGCTTTTCATCCCTTTTTTATGCTTCTAATCCTAGTAGCTGATGCGTTAGTCGTCTTAACTTGCCATAAGAGCTTGATTTATACATAAATTTGTTCAACTAATGTACACATATTAATAAACTATAGTATACATATTGATTAACTATTGAACATTTTTTTACCTTTTTTAATATTGTTTCTACTTTTTTTTTTTTTCCGTATGTAGACTTGGAGTATCTAACAAAAAAAGAGTTGATTTGGTGTATAAAAACAATAATTTTTTTTTCATAATTGCAATTGTAATTTGAAAACGAACGATTTTTATATAGCTATTGAACAATTTGGTAGAAGATTCTTTTATTTTATTTTGTTGAAATATTTTTCTTCATAATTTTATATTGATTTTCTGTATTTTTTTAATGATTTTATTGATCTTTTGTTGAATTTTTTTTTGTACAACTGTTTTATTCTTTTTGTACAGAATTTTCTTTTATTGATTTTACATTTATTGTATCATTTTTGTACAATTGTTGTATAGTTTTTATGATTATTTTAATTATTTTTGGGGGTAAGCTATTTTTGTCAATGAAAACATTGTCCGGATTATTTTTATCAATGAAAACTTGCTCGGGTTATTTTTGTCAATTGAAAACTTGATTGTTCTATTTTTGTCAATTGAAAACTTGACTGTGCTATTTTTGTCAATAACGTTACATTCCCAATATTTAAGCCTACTTAATTAGGGGTGAGCAACGGTTCAGCCAAAAAAAATTTAAAAATAATTTGGCCAAAAAATTGGATAAATTCGACCAAGACCGAACATGTTCAACGTTGCGTTTTGTTTTATATATAAATTCCCAAACCTAATCAACCTTGTACGCTTCTATTTTGCTTCTCATCTTTCCATTCTTTTCGATTATCAATTTATTTTCAGTGTTCAACACCACAGTAGGTAGCCTTACCTTGCCGGAGATTAATCATTCGTACCTCTGTTATAGATTGCTCCACATCTCTCAAATTCTAAATTCTCCACTATTTCAGGTCTTTTGTTTTTTCATTTAAATCATATTAATTTGTTTTTTTAATGGGTTTCCCATGTTATGACTTTAATTACATGTTTATTTAGTTGATTTCCCTTTTTTTCATTCTTGAATGGTTTTGTGTTCTTTAAATTAATATAATTTAAATGGTTCTATTTTCAGTTTATACTCTTCAAAACTTTTGATAAAACTGGTTGTTAGCATTTTAGATTGTATCAAAAGCCCAGCAATTGAAATGATTTTGTGTAAATTGAATGATTTTTGGTTGTTAACATGAAATTTTGTGAGAATGTCGTAATTGTTGGAATGTTGTTGTGTTGTTTATGTATGTGTTTGGAGAGCTCTTTGAGTTATGTATTTTTTAAAATGGGAAAGAGATAGAAACTCGGTTTATTCGGATAATATGGCTATAATTCGGTTAGTTCGAAATTGATTGTAAAATTCGGTTAATCGGCCGAATTACCCAAATAGTTAATTCAGCCAATTTTGTTAAGAAAAAAATTGTTTTCTTTATAGTTTAATTTGGTTAAAGTTTTATCTAAAATTAACTAATCTACTGAATGCTCACCATCTATACTCAATCTATTTGTAAGCATATTAATGGTGGCCCAAAATTATCGAACTGGTAATTAATATTAGTTGCTTTGTCTCCTTTTGAATATAGAGGAGACATTGAGTAGTATTGTAAGCTACACAGTAAGATGTAACTCTCCTTTGAACACCAAATTGGTGCTAACAATAAGTTGTCTTATCTCTTTTACTCTGCATAAATTTTTAAGTAAAAAACTGAGTTTCATTCTCGATTTCAGAGTTCATCAATTCTATTATCTTATTATATAAATTATGATTTAAATTTATTTAAAAAGTTTCATTTCGAATCATAAAACTCTTCATATTTTCAATCAAATTATAAAATGAATTCAATACATTTTTAGAATTTTTTTATTTTAGTAAATTTTTTGAATATCCATTACTTCACATCCAAATTACAACTGTACTTTATTATAAATAGTTATCTCCAAGTTAGGTATATATATATTTTTTTTAACATAAATATTATACACGCGGATGTAGATAGGAAATTTGAATTCTGTCCGTATGAATACGAGGACAGGTTGTTTACCAACTTTACTGGACTTCAACCACCTCCAAATATATATATATATCAAATTCTTTTATTTTTTGTTGTTACCTTAATTTATTTATTTATTTTTTATTTTTATTTTTTTTTGACATAGGTCGTTATAGTGCTACCTTAATTAACCAAAACCAAAACAAACGCTTAGGCTGTGGGTTTCAAACAAAATACAATTGGGCTAGCTTGACTACCAAAGCCCAACATTCTGTTCATTGGCTGTTAAATGTATAGTATCACAAGCATGTGATCTTATTTTATTATCCAATAGTATTATTAATATTTAAAAAAATAAAAAAAGGAAAGAAAATATTCTCATATTGTTTAATGAATTAGCCCGAAAATGCTCTAAAAAGTGCCACCTGTACATGTCGTTATCTGGTTGTGGCCCCCATTTTTGAGCCACGCGTTTCCCCTAGTTTGCCCGTCAGGTGGGCGTCACGTGGGCCGTGGAATTTCAATTTTTTCAAATTAATTTTTACTTTTTCTTCGCAATTTTCTTCAAAATAAATTAAAAGAAAACTGAAAAATTTAAGTTCCCGACCCATTACCATACAAAATCATAACAAACGTCACATGCACTCCACTTCATACTCTCTAACCGGATAACCTACTATAACCGGTAATACTATTTATTTATTTCAATTAATTAATAAAATATTATGTTATTTAGATGAAAAAAAGTGCATGAACTATGAACAAGTCCAACAATTAAATTTGATAAATTAAATTTTTTTTTATAATATAGATTTATTTGGATTGATACTGATTTCAAATCATTTGAGATGGAGATTTTAATATATTTATAAGAATAACTACTAATATATATATAACAAAAAGGACTAATTAGAATTTTTTAAAAGGAAAAATGAAAATATTAATAAATATCAACGAATCATGAATATTGAATACGACAATAGTACGGGCCATTGAATTTTGATGTAGCCACGACAAAATATTACGTTACGTAAAGTAATGATTTTAACTACTCTAAAAACAAATAGACAAATTAATCTCTTACATATCTTCAAACGAACATCACTGCATGTCGTTATAAACAGTTGATCAAGATTACATTTTAACTAACTATGTTGTAGCCAATTAAAATTTAATGTATAATTAAAATAATATTTAATATTTGAGTATCTAAAAACTATTATCTTATAAAAATGTTTAATATGAAACCTTATTTATGAAATGGACGTGTAGAATAATTAGGAACATAATTTAGGTAGACCTAAATTTAAAAAAAATAAAAATACCGGAGAAAAGAAAGTAACCCTTTGAGAGGGCATCCACGTGTCCCGTACGTGTAACTCAGGAAGGTGAACATATCATAAGCCCGAGCTAGGAGTTTAAAATAGAGAAAAACAGTTCTTTAGTACAGTTATGATGATACTCAGAAAACGCCCCCGAAGAATCGCAGAGAAACTATATTGACTCTCTTTTTTCTAGTCTTCGTCTCCTCCTTCTCTCTCTCTAACCAAAAACCCACCCCCAAAATCTAGGGTTTGTGTTTCCTTCTACTTTCTTTAATCAGTAAGTCCTTTCTAATCATGCTTTTTTCATTGCTCAACCTTTTCTCTTTTTTTGGAATTTTTTGTTTCGGTATGTTTTGTTTTGTTTGATTGATTTATATTCTTAAGCAATTGGGGGGTTTTGATGTGAAAATTACCTGTTATTTGTTTGAATTTTTTACTTTTTGATTGTGGGGTTATGTTTTATTTTTATTTTCTTGTATGGGTTATTGAGAATTATGGAAATTGAGGTAATTTTAGAGTGAATGTTTTTTCTTTGTTTCTTTCGTTCGTTTTCTGCGAAAATGAACGGAATTGCGAGTGTGGAATTACTGTGAATGGATGAAATAATAAAGTTGGTTCCCTTTTGGGGTTCTTAAGTCTGTAATTGTGGAATTTTTGCATGAAGGGCTTCATATTGAAATTTGGTTATGGTTATTGTAGCAATTGATTGATAGAATGAAGAATTGGGTTTCGGTCACTGTAAATACTTGTGTGTCCCAGTGCGAGCATAGCTTTATACACAATTTAGGTTCTGTGGCTAGGTATTTTGAACTAAACTTGAATAATTGAAACCTTTTGTTTTGGTTCCCTGGTCTACTTATTACATTAATGATCCGCATGCTGGTTTGAATATTAATTTGGTTTTAAGCTTTATGATTTTTCCAAATGGAGGCTAAGAAATCTTTCTTTTTATAGAGAGGGATTTTTATGCTTTTGCTTTTTAGCTATATAGTTTTGCCAAGTTGTGGTGTTTCCATGTTTGGATAGGATTTTGAGGAGTAGAGAGATTGGAAGGCATGCAATCGAAGTCTGAAAGTGTGAATCGACTGGAACCAAACCCGCTTGTCATTCAACCGTATACAGTTCAATCTGAGCCTTGGTGGCGTAACGTTGGTTATAACGCGTCTTCAACAATGGCAAGGGAAAATGCATCCAATTTGTCTTCACCAGAAGAAGGCCCAAACGGTTCATTGTCAAATGATGAACAATCTCTGTCGAATGGGAGACTAAATGACGAGGATGATGATGCTAGCAAAGAGTCGCAAGCCACTGCATCTTCACGATCGGGTATAAATGGTTCATCTTGGAAATTGTTTTTAAAACTTTTCTAGGACTAAATTGATAATGAAGGCTTTAATTTTTAATTTCAGTTGTGAATAGCGGACAAGAGAACAGAAATCCGCAACTTGCTGTTTCAAATACGACTACAATGAATGATGAGTGCCTGACACAACATCCGCAGCTTGAACTTGTTGGTCACTCCATTGTAAGTATGACCACCAACTCCATCAGTCCCATTTTACTGCCCATTGTCTTCTTCCCTTGCCTCATATATGCTTGCATATATGCTTGCATATAACCTTTAAAGCATGTAGCTGAAAATTAAGCAACTTATGGACATGGGTTTCAATAACTTGTAGAGTTCAGGAACTCATTTCTTACATGCTAAACAGAAGGGATTCCTAGTTTTCTTGCAACTCTTTTGCAGGCATGTGCATCAAATCCATATCAGGATCCTTACTTTACCGGAATGATGGCAGCTTACGGGCATCAGTCTATGGTATGTAGCCTTACTTCCCTCTGAGGGACAGATTGTCTGAATGTTCTATTTCTATATCTTGTCTGATATGCTAATTTCTTTCATACTTACACGTGAAATCAAATTAACTGGTCCTCCTTTGGCTATAAGATGATTGGGCTATGGCCATTCAGTTCTTGTGGACTAATAATCGAGGATTTAGGCTTGCATTCATGGATTTAAGTCTTATTACAGCTGGCTGTCATTTTTTGTTAATAACTTGATATTTTGAATTCTAGGGTTATGCTCCTATTATGGGGATGCATCAAGCTAGAATGCCTTTACCTCACGAGATGGCTCGAGAACCTGTTTATGTAAACGCCAAACAATACCAAGGGATACTGAGGCGAAGGCAGGCGCGCGCAAAAGCAGAGCTCGAGAGGAAGCTGATAAAAGTTAGGAAGGTAGAAGATTTAAGAACTTATAAGTTACATTAGGCTATGGTTAATTTGCTTGAGCATATATTGTGGAAGTATAGGATGTCTCAAAAAAATTTATCTTTTACAGCCATATCTTCACGAGTCCCGCCACCAACATGCTATGAGAAGGGCGAGGGGCACTGGAGGACGTTTTGCAAAGAAAACTGATGCTGATGGTTCAAATGCCACAGCAGAAGTAAAGGCCAATGATTCTGGTCCAAACCCCTCATCTCACTCCGGCAGTTCTTCAGGTTCTGAGCCACTGCCTTCAGATTCTACTGATGTGTGGGCTTCTCACAATGGGGGAAATCATCATCACTACCGCAACATAAGTGGCTCCGCAAATCATGCACGCTCAGGTGAAAAGGACAACGGGCGAGTGAACATTTCCTCTAACCAGGCCTTGCAGAGGCCTCTCGCGATACAGTGAACCCTGAACCGATGTGTGGATGCCAAGATGGAGGATTCAAATTAAACCCAAGAAGAAACAAATGGAATCCTCATCTCTGGTAAACCACATCGCTGGGGATGTATTAACAGTCGGCAATTCATTCTTGGCTTTTTTTTTCTGTGTGCTCATATGACCGAGGTTGGGGGAAAACAAATGATGAAAGAAGCTGCTTTTTTTTCTAGTCTACCAAAGCTTATATGCCTCACTCCATCATCTTTGTCATTTTCATTTTTCTTGTGTACAAAAACATGCTGAATAAATTGCTAGAAGAAATAGTCTGTGGATAGAATTTTAAACTGGGAAACCAATCTTTTGTTTGGTACGGTGGCAATTGTGATCTTATTTCACAACAATGATTTGATACTCTGGTATGCAATTCGTTTGCTGATTACGTATCTCGAAATCATCGAAAACATTGAAGGTTAGGATCGGAATCATTATTTATTGGTACTTGGTAGTGCGTACACAAGAACCTGCGGGGCAACAATTAGTGGTCCATATGTAGTCAGACTTTGGAAGGAGATAGAGTACCACAAGCTGAATAACTTTAGTTGAAGGAGTCAGCAGTCGCAAGTTCAATTCCTCTTGACAACAAAAAGTCTCATCTCCTAGGTGCGTGAGTGAGTGTGTGTGAGTTAATATCTACGTAAAAAAAATGCAGTCAGATTTTGAACTCGTTAAATTTTATGTTTTTCCAAAAATTTTTAATCCAAGTATTTTATAAACCAAAATGCAGTCACATTTTGAACTCGTTAAATTTTATGTTTTTCCAAAATTTTTTAATCGAAGTATTTTATAAACCAACGTTTTTTATTCGAATTTAAGATAGTGATTTAAGAAAATAGTTAGCTACTTGTAAATAAAAAAAATGGAGCTAACTGCTTGTAAATAAAATGGAGTGAGCTACTTGTAAATAAAACGGAGTTTTAAATAAAACGAATTTGAGGCATTTAGAACTCTAAATAAAAGCAGAGGGGTTCTAAATAAAAATGTACAACTCGTAACGGAGTTCTAAATAAAAATAAACATCTCATAAGCTAATTCTAAATAAAATGGAGTTCTAAATAAAATGAACTGTTCGAGACATTTAAATTCTAAATAAAAATGGACCATTCGAAGCTTATTTGAAACATTTAGAGTAATAAATAAAATGAAAATAGAGTTTTAAATAAAACGAAAGACGCGCTTCGATAAAAATTTGATAAAGATTATTCGAAGATTGTTTGAGACTTTAGAGTTCCATTTATTTAGAGTTCTAAATAAAACAAACCAATAGTTCATGAATTATTTGAGGTTCGGTTTTTTAAAAATTTGTTAAAAATTGGTGTTCGGTTTTTAAAATTTGTTAAAAATTGGCTCGTAACTTATTCGAGAGTCGACTCGATAAAAACTTGATAGAGATTGGCTTGAAAGCTTTAGGAGTCGAGTTAATAGCTAAGAACAATAAAAGTTGATTTAAGATTGGCTCGTCTTGAAAACTATGTGCTTGAAAACTATACAAAAGTGAGTTTAACAGTACTCGGTATGACTAAGCTCATTTCCAGTCCCGAAGACTACTTATAAGAAGCAGAGTTTGATCAACATGGTTAAACTGAAAAGCCAAACTTCCTGGGCTTAATATTGCACTATATTCTGATTTAATGGATTCTATAAACGGGGGGAATCAATTAAAAGTCAACTGCTTTATTTTACTGTTGGATTACAGTTTTACACTCAAAATTAAAGATTCAAAACCCGAAGAAAGAAGGTAGTATATATCTATCTTCAGCTCAGTATAGCATGTTTCCTATCCTTTTATATATTATTATCTTGATCTTGTTGCTGAGGCTGATCCATTTCCATTTCCTCTATGTTTCCAAGTACTTCATCCTCAAGTTTCTCTGAATCCGTCTTACTATCTTCTGCAAAACTGGTGTTGGTTTCTGTGGCATTAACCACAGTCTGCTGCTTCTCCATCATCCCCGACAACGCTAATCTCGGAGACCACTCGAGCACATCATCAATGATGTTGGACATTCGCTTTTGATACCTGCAAGAACGTTGTTATAAAGAATTCCACAATTTTGGGGGAAACCACTAAATTTGATATGAGCAGGAATATCGCAATATGACTCACCTAGCTCTAGCAGCTTCGTCAGGGGCATGATGCCTAAGCAGCAATATGACCAGAACAGCTACTATTGCGTAGAAAAGCCTTGTTGTCCACTTTGGTCGTTCTTCCTCATCCTTTTTAGGCCAGAAACGGAATAATTCCCTCAATGTTGCTTCTTCAGCGAGGATGTTAGGGAAAAACCAAATCCGCTTTCCAAGAATGATATATAGGGCGCCAAATATTGTAGCTCTTACTGCCAGTGCAACAGAACACTTCGATTATAACCTCAAGATCCAAAGTAAATCAATAGAACAATCTATTTCTAAAAACGTATGATATGATATATTGATATTGAAGTTCCGTGAACTTTAGGACTGTCATTATAGTGTCAACAGAACACTACAATCGTTGCCACTTAAAACTGATACCAGAAAGTTACTCCTACCAGTTTCTTTAAACACGCTGGGAATTACAAAATGGTAAAGCTTCAATTTCAACCAACCAGGCTCTCATGTACCAGGTAATGAGAATACCCAAGACAGAAATGTTTACAACTTACAATTATGGCCAGTCCAAAGAGTTCAGATTCTGCTCAATTGGCTTTGCAATTTATCAAATGATATAAAATCGGAAAAGAAGTGTAGTGATCGAATACTTACCCAAAAGTAGGGAGAGGATAAGAAGAAGGATCCCCGCACACAAGTAGAGAATTAATAACTTGCACCGGTGAGGATATACAGGAAACAGGCAAATTGCTAGAGTCAACACTGGCCAAAAAAATGAGAGGAGTGTCTGCCACAATGGCCTTCGTTTTACAAACGTCCATGCGAAAAAGGCATCGTTTTCTGAAAATACTTGATCCTACAAAAGGACAGCAGAAATAGTAAGAACGTAACCAACATAAGCAATTAATACTATGCTCTTCTTCTCACAAAAAAAAAAAGGAAATACTACAATTTTACTTTCTAGATAAGAATAGTAAATGAACTAGAGCAGATTGGAATTTGGAATTAAAAGAATAGGCTGAGTACACCAATAGGCACATTGTAAACGTCTCAATATCCAAAAAATTTTAACGCTAACTGAACATGAGAAGGAAAGAGCTACTTAATTAATCACTTGAAGAAGAGTGCATGGCTTAAAACAAAACTATAAAAGCAAACTTTGCCAAAGCTAAAGATTGAGCAAAGAAAATCCTGGTTTAAAAAATTAAACTGCATGTCAATTGCTGGGGTGATTTTTAACAAAGTCTCAAGTCACCCAGATGGAAATATGTATATTAATTCACAACATTGTATAATTCACATTGCAAAATCAAATTTCAAGCAGCTGGAATGACAAAGAAACCG
>CATIWJ010445404.1:0-11222 GCA_949640765.1 Croton laevigatus | reverse complement strand
ATTTCTAAAATGAAACAAAAATCTATTCTTCAATAAAATGGAAACAAAAATCAAGAAAGCAGTAAATCAAAAAATTCGGCAAAATAAAATGAAAAATCTCATTCCTAACCTGTTTCAGTTCGTCACAAAATCAAGAAAGCAACTTCGATCGGCGATGAGATGGGACAGAGAACAAAGACCGGTGACCGGAGTGGCAGTGGCAGTGGCGTCGCGGAGGTGTGGCGAGAGCAGCGGATCGGCGGCTGTGATGAAGAAAATGAATTGAGAACGAAGGAGCAAGATGCGATACAGAGTTAGGGATTAGGAAATTTTCAATTTAGGCAAAATAGATTTGAGGAAACGGCATAGTTTATTAGTTTTAAGGTAATTTGTCGGGTTGTTCGGGTAACCCGATTTTTTCTCTCCTTCACTCGATAAACCCGAAACCCAATTTTTTCCTAAACGGCAACCCGAACCGAACCATTTAACCCGAACAACCCGAACCGATCACTTCGGTTCGGTTCGTTTCGGTCGGGTTAAACGGTCTGGTCGGGTTTTGCACACCCCTACCTATTGGTAGCATCCATAAAGGAATATATCACATACCTTGATATGGAATCCACTAGTTTAGCAATATTAGGTAAAGAGTATGAATCCATCGAGCAAGCTTTATTAAGATTTGTGAAGTCTACACACATTCTCCACTTTTCATTGATTTTTTTAACCAGCACCACATTAGCTAGCCATTCTGCATAGTCAACCTCTATAATAAAGCCCGCCTTCTCTAGCTTTGCCACTTCTTCCTTAATAATTACCTCCTTTTTCCTTCGAGTGTTTCCTCTTCTTTTGTGCCACAGAAGGATAGCTTAGGTTAATGCTTAATTTATGAATGATTACTGAGGGGTCAACCCCTACAATATTTTATGGACTCCACACAAAAGTTGCTACATGCTTACCCAAAAAGTGCTTCACCATACATGAATTTTCTCCTAATTCAACTCCTACCTTCCCTCTCATTTACACTTACCTCTTTCAATTTACTGACTGACGCTGCTTGCTCGTAAGCATGTCACCCATCTAAATGGGTCAAACTTCACCTTGTCCTCCGCTACTTCCTTATATATCCCTTTGCCAAAGGTAATACCTCCTGCTGGGTCTACTACTATATTTTGCCCCTCATCTATAACCATAAGGTTGCCCTGAGGAACAGGAATGCCTAACATTTTCATTTCCTCGGGGGAGGGCATATGAGCTCCTGCAATCTCAATCAAGTTAGCAATTTATGCCCCCCCACAGTTGTGTAATAAGACTTACTTCTATTTTTTGGCATCTTCTTACCATATCAACCCCTATAGAAGATAAACATTTAAGCGTTATATAACTAACCGAGGTTACAACCCCTATCTTACTTAATAAAGGTCACCCTATTATGCAATTATAGGCCAAGGGGTGCTTATGACAAAAAATAGGCCTTAGTCCAAGCCATATGTTCTTTTTCTCTAAGTTCCCACTAATAACTCAATGATCGCCACAAACTCTATGGGCTTCCTTGATATCCCAACTATGGGAGTCTTCACCTTTTTAACTTATTTCTCTTGATCTTTAATTACAAGAATGCTTCCAAGGTCAGGATATTAATAGCACTACCATTATCAATCAACATCATTTTCACATTGAAATTAGCAATCACTGCCTCAATGACCAAGGCATCACTATGTGGATAGTATATGTTTCTTTCATCGCATCCATCCTCGGCTAAAAATGAGATCACAAAACCCCCTATGCCAGAAACACTTATTTAGCCGACCTTTTCTTAACTTGGGAATCTTCATCCTCAACCTCAGTCGACAATATCATATGAATGGTACCCTAGGGTTCTTTACAGCCTCCCAATCCTCTATCTTTGTCATCTCCCTTGGCCCTTTCTCCTTCAGACTTCTTATATGTGGAATTACCTTATGCTCCACTAGGGCTGCAAATGAGTTGATCGGCTCGGTGTTCAATCGATAAAAGCTCAGATCGATAATAAACGAGCTAAGCACAAGCGAAAAATCTAGGCTCGTTTAATAAACGAGCCGAGCATGAGCAGGCCAGTGCTCGGCTCGCTCAAAAAAATACAAGTAAAAAGATGAGCTGCTCGCGAGCTGCTCAGTGTTCTCTCGATAAAAGCTCGGCTCGAGCTCAGATTGATAATAAACAAGTCAAGCATGAGCGGGCCAGTGCTCGACTCAACTCGTTTGCAACCATATGCTCTACTATTGTAACCCTTATAAGTATCAACAAAATTCTTGAGGTCGCTACTCTAAACCATCTTCTCTATCTCTGCCTTTTAAGTTTTACATTCATTAGTATTGTGACCCCTTATTCTATGATAAGCACAATAAAGACCACCTTTTTGACAATATTGTCTGTAACATCCTAAATTTGCTTTGCTGGATTCTCTCATTTACCATAAAAACTTCTAAAGGACTATCATTTAGCGGGGTATATAATTGGCACATGCCTCTGCCACCCTCATAGTAACCTCATCTACCTCTATCATAATAGCTACCTCTGCCCTCATCATAACATCTACCTCTACTATGCCTACCTCTTCTACGACCATAGGGAGACCTCGATCTCTCCCTCTTATTTATAGACTATTCTTACAGCTTCCCTTTACAAGAGGAGTCATAATTACTAATCCTTAAGCCTGATATCACTCTTTGGGCTTCAATCCTCATAAATTTATTGGCCATGTTCAGTAGATCTTGAATTGTTTTAGGCTCATCCAAAGATAGTGAGTCCGTTGACTCTTAGAAGTGGCAGTTAGACTATATTATTTGTATTGCCAATTGTACATTTGGATTCTTAATTTGAATGGCCACGACACTAAATCTCTTAACAAACTTTTTCCAAGTACTTCCCATAATTTATTACCACCAACTTCATATCCAAAGCCTCATTCTTTTTTTGTATATGCTTCTTGAACTCAAG
This sequence comes from Croton laevigatus, assembly GCA_949640765.1. Taxonomy (NCBI): domain Eukaryota; kingdom Viridiplantae; phylum Streptophyta; class Magnoliopsida; order Malpighiales; family Euphorbiaceae; genus Croton; species Croton laevigatus. The sequence continues at coordinate 8,267 of CATIWJ010445404.1, read as the reverse complement.
TATCATTTTCTCCTAAGTCTTTAAAGCTAGAGATACTTTTACTAGGTAAGTGATGAAAACATTCACCAGCATCATCGGACAAAGTCTCACGAAAGTGTTTGCACAAAAGGGCATCAGTAGCCCCTCTTGTTGATAAGAAATCATGATAATTTCTCATATAACTCCAAGGATTGCCCTTGCCCATATAGATAGTCTTAAAGTTAGGGGCCTTCTATCCTTTTAAGATTGGCATTCTTTCCAAACTAAGTAAAAGAGAGAGAAGCAACTTGGAGTGTCTCTCCATGTTCATCCTCTCCCTAAATATTTCTAACCCACTACTGTACCTTAGACTTCATCTCATTCTCTCCCTAATAAAGTTCTGGTTTATAACAATAACCTTCATCTCTTTCTACTCTTGGGGTCCAAACGTCATTATTGGGATCATCATCATCGTTAGGATTTTGCCCTCTTTTAGACCAGATACCCCTAGCTAAAGGCCGCCTACTATTAGAACGTCCTCTTCCATTATAATCTCTTCCTTTATCGTAATTATCACCCTTTTCAACATAACCCTTACCTTCCCTTAGATCATCCTTATCTCCATCTCATACTTGCTCCTAAAGTTGAACTTCTCCTCTAGTAGTTTAGTTTGTTATCTGCGTATTACCACCCCTCTACTCTAGTTGATAATGAACAAGGAGGTGGCAACCTTTGTCTTGGGGTAAAGGTTGAAGTGGTAGTAAAGTGAGGTTTCTATTGTAAAAATTGGCTAAGTAAAGTAAACAACTAATCATGGGAAACAGGTGTTGTGCTCGGAATGCCAAAATCACTAGGTTTTGAATATTTGACAAACTTAAATTTGTGATTTACTAATGATGTTTTAAGCATTTAAGTATTGCTATAGCAAGTCTGAACTTAAAAAAATAAAGATGAACTCCTAAACTTGCAAAAGAATTAAAGTTGCGCGACGAAGACAATTTGCACCACTGTCGCGCTAGCGACTAAGCTCCTTTTTGTCCAGAGCAATTTTTTTTTGTTGGCCTTCTCGCTCATGATGGAAACGTAAGAAGATATCTGGCATAAGAGTCATACACATGATAAGAACATCGTGCTAGTGACTAAAATATGAAAGGCCCAAGGTTTTTTCTATCAGCTACTAGAAGTCGTACGACCCAACATCTCGCACATGACTATAACATCAAGTAGCCATTGCGAGCCTTAACTATAACGTCGTGCACGCAACATAAGCATCGCACTTGCGACACTGCTAAAGTCAGAGTCCAAGGACTAGTTTGAAATGAAAAGATGACAAAATAAAAGAGCCATTAGATGGCCATTGAGAGATGTCAGTGAGAGGTCGCGCTCACAACACACCGTCACTTACGTGACACGGGAAAAATTTCAAAGACAACCTTAATTCAAGGAGCAACGACTATATTCTCAAAATTTGGATATAAATACCCATTCATATATCCTTAAAAAGATTGGATCAACTATTGAATACTCAAGCTTAATTGTCAACAACCTTCTTTTCATCTTCTTACTCTTTTTATAATTAAAAATGTATTTTATTGTATAGTTTGTTGAGTGAGCTATAAACTTAAAATTATTGTTGTGTAGTTAGTTGAGTGAGCTTGAAAACTCAACATCTGTGTTGATAGTTTTGAGTGAGCTTTAAACTCTAGGTTGTGTGTTATAAAGTTTGGAGTTAGCTTTAAACTCTAAGTTTCAGGTAAACTTGGAAAATCTCTCTTTGTATTCTTAATTAAATAGTGAAACCCGATTCTAGGGAGAATCGAAGAAGTGAACGTAGTCTCAAATTAGAGATGAACCACTATAAAATCTCTTGTTCATCTTCAAAGTTCCATAAATCTTCCCAAACTTCCATTACATTTTAAATCCACCACAATCCGCACTTAATCAAATTTTTAAGTAGCCAACTAATTCACCCATCCTTTTAGTTGCCACCGGGCCTACAAGGGCAGAAGTTGTAACGACTGCAGAGGTCGTGATATTTGGTGAAAAAGTCTAAGGTACAGAGTATTGATAGAAAGAAGCTGGCATTCGTGGCCCTAAAGAAAAAAGATTTTCTCCAGGGAGACGTCGAAGAAAGTTTGATGGTGAGGTGTTCGAAGTTAATTCAGACCTTATCACTAGAGGTCAGGTTTTCGTAACTCCAAATGAGGGCAGTAAATGGTGACCTCCAAGAGGTAGATCATCTCTTCCTCCTTGGTTGTACCCCGTATTATTTGTCCCACTTATGATGCTTGAAGCGATCTCAAGGTCAACAAACTTATTTTTCATTTTATGCTTACCGTAGACTGAAAAGTGATTAAGGATCTCAAGTGTCCAATGAAGGCCTTATATACGGAACTTAAGACGGTGAGATCCTGAAAACCTCACACTTAAAGTGGTGGGATTCCACAGACCTGCAGCCTTTTAGGCCCTGATAATATAGGGGTCCATAAATCCCCTATATTTTTTGGGTCCATCATGCCCTTGACTTAAGCGACCTCACCTACAGAGTTGAAGGGAGGTTGCTTAGGTGACATTTCTCTAGCCTTGGTTACTAGGCAACGTTGACCCTAGGAAAGGGCGACCTCTCCCTAGCCTTGGTCATTGGGCAACCTACCTATGCCTTGGCACGGTCGCTAACCTTCTTGAGAGGTCACTTTCATAGTGTGGGCTTACAATAACTAGTCTAGATTATACATACAATAGACGAAACTTTTTATGAGTTTTGTCAAAAGAAAAGTTTTTACCTTGAACTTCAATTCATAGTTATTTTTCCAAATTGTCTCAGTTTAGAGTTATTTTTCCAAATTGTTTTAAAATTTCAAAAAAAAAGCCTCGTTTCTATCAATTTTCATGGCAAAATTAAACCAAACAACATGAGGGATGCTTCTAACAAAAATAAAGTCTTTCTGCTTTTGGAAATGCATCCAAGAATCAATCGTATCATTATAATAGAATTGTAAACTTGTATATATGTAAAAGTGTTGTAATAATACAAGTATGTGATTTTGTAATATAGAATTGAGATATACAAATGAGAAATTTATCTAGAATATGTGTTGATTTATATTGCATTAGGTATATTAGGAGGTATAAATACTCTTTGCTCGGTCGGTAGTAATCCGAATAAACGTGCGTTATAGCCTACACATGAGCTTGCTCAACAAGTTTATTTTTATGCTATCATTTTTATTTGATTTCTTTACCATCTTTAGGATCTTTTGTGTTTGCTGATTATCCTAATTAATGCAACCGCTTAAATATTTTAAATTAAAAATTTAAAAATAATTAATTAATGTTATGAAATAAGTGGATGTCTTATTCACTAAGTATTTAGAATGTCTTACGAGTCAAGTCAAACTTATTCCTTGCCAAGATAGGAATTATATTTGTATGATATAATTGACTATTATACCGATAAATATGAGATTTTTTATAAACACAAATATATCAATAATATTACTCTCTATTCTCTTTTATATATTTACTTTGTTTTACAACACGTTATCAGCACGATTGTTCTACTAATTTTTTTGGATTGATAATGCTACCAATTTTTATATATCTATTATTTGCAATTGCACCCTTTGAAAAATATGAATATGAGTTAGATCGGTATTGTTTTTCAAATATCAAATTAGGTACGTAATTGTTTCCACTAAATTATGAATTGCTTCTGCTTAATTTTATTATGGATGTTTTAAATTCATGTACTAGACCCTATAAATTATCTTACAAATGGTTCCAAAGCCAACTCATGTTAATTTATTGAGATCTATTGTATTACGTAGATTTTTTTTTTATTTTGGGATTTGGCTTTTGGTTTGTATTTTGATTGCCAAATATTGCTTGCGGAAAATTTCGTTTCGGTTAGTTCCAGCTATTTGCGTCTTGCATCTTGCTAAAGAAAATAATTGAGTTTTGTGATTTACGGTACTTTTGTTTGCATGAATGCCTTTTTGATTTGTTTATCATGGTATTTACTTTCCTTGATTTGGGTGGGGATTGAAATTTTATTTCAATATATTTGCATTGAAAGCAAATAATTTTGGAGTTCACGGCATGAATATACATCTTTTATTGGTAATACATGTTTAGGTTTTGATATGAGAATATATTAATAAACTTTGGTAGATCCATACACATGATTTCAATAGTTTTAGTTTTATGTATGATAATATTTTCATTATTTGAAATTTATTCTTTCTTATCTCTCGCATCTATAAATTAACTGTTTAATCTATAGTTTTATTGAATTATTATTATTTTAATATCAAATAAAATTATTTTATTTTTATTGCGAGAAAATAATTCTATCACTAATAATTAATGATACACATTTAAATACTTTGCATCTTAGAGACACGGTTAAGAATGGAAACAAAAATCAATTTTCTTATAGACCATAACAATTTTTCAAAATTAGATCTAATACATCTTTTGAGTTAAAGCAAAGAGCACTCAAGAATTAAATCAGTATGTTGCCAAATTTTGAGTAATTTTTTAGAGAGATACAAGATTATGATTCTCTTAAAACTGTAAGTGATTATATTTTTATTATATTTAAATGTTATTATTATAATTGTTGTTGATTTGCTATAGCCTAAATATTTGAGTGAGATAATTTGACATTTGATTTGCTCTTGAAGTAGCAATATTAATAAAAAGTTCATATTTTGAATATACTCCTAAAGTAGCATTATTGAAAATTTTGAAAATAAGATGTCGATCTTATTATTTCATAAAGCTCGCCAAATTGGATCTCACTCATTCCTTGAGGTGAATGATATATAAATATGGTGCTAGAACATTATAATTGGTCTAATTACCAGATTTGTTGCATTCTATGAAGTGAATGTAAGAATGTATTTCATTATTTGCATAGCCAAATCGAGACATATATGTCTAAAATGTAATTCTCTCAGTAATCGTGAAAGCCATATAAAGAGGATATTTTCTTAACACCGAAAGTGGAAGAAATAGAGTTATAAATTAAATTAGCATTTTAAAAGTATTTGCTAGTGTGGTATGAATAAACAAGTCGTTTATACATAAAAATATTAAAGGTAAATTTTGCTTTATATATGGTAGTCGTGAAAAATTAGAAGCTCGGGAAGTGCATGTACTTTTTGGATAAACTTATTGAGTTTTAAGGATATTTATTGAAATGAATACCATATGGAGGCCACAAAGGCAAAAGATGGTAGGAAACATAAAGTTTACAAACCAAATATTTTAGCAAATCTAAAATTTGTAAATCCAAATAGTTTTATTATGTTGACATGATAAGTTGGACTATCCTAATCAATATATTATGCAAATTAATAAATAGATATTGTTTTGAAAAACTCAAAGTTTCTTCAGACTATTGAGTTAGTACAGTTAATTTGTTCTTAAATACAACTTCTTTGTCAGATCATCATAAAGTAATGTCTAATTTCTTTAGAACATAATAATGATTTATAGTTCATCCATAATTTTTTGAACATTTCAATAAAAAGATGATTATATAGATGAATGACTCGAAACCTAAATTTTTTGAGCTTGCTTGCTCAAGTCACTTGATTGAAAGTACAAATTTTCAAATTATGGCTCTAAGATAATTTGTCTTAAGTATGATAATAAATTTAAACATTTGGTCTTTTCATATTAACTGTGTAGCAATCAGTTATTACTCATATGATTTATAAAATTTGACCAAGTGATTGCTATTGTCAATTCTAAGACCATTTGAGAACAAAATTCTTTATTTTTATTATGTAGAATGTTCTATTTTCTATATAGCAATATTTTCACATAAAACCAATAAATTATCATAAATTATCCCCTTTATAGTTAATTTTGATCACAAATTATTATTTTCCATCTTAAAGTTTTTATTTATGAATGTGCAATATATATTTTTTTTATTGCTTCATCTAATATGTACTGTATATGATGGATCCTCAAGGAAAGGTGGTGGATGATGCAAATAAAAATTTAAGACGACATTATTTTCTATCAGATTTAATATTTAGTTTTTCCAATATTAGGGGAAGAAAAAAAAAGCAGCTGAAAATATAATAATATGGAATGAACTATTGTTATTTAGATCTTTGCACTGGGCAGTGTGTATTGAAAGTTCAAAAGTTATTTTTGCCAGATTTCTATATGATCCAAATGAGAATAAGCTGCAAATGCTCATATTAATGTTAAATTCCTTAAAGGACAAACTGCCTATATTAGTATTTACAACATGCCTGAAGCATGGTAGACAAGTTAGTTTCAAGAATAATAATTCATGAGAATAAAGAAGCAAAGTTTTGAGATTGTCATACTCTAGAAAAGTAAACTCTTATAAAGAGAATTTTAAAAAAAATTTAGACATAACAAATTAGTAAGTTTCTTGAGAAGACACATGTACATGAAATTATAGAAATTAATCAAATCTTAACAATTTGTCATGTCTGATCAATAAGGAACCAATTCGAAATTAATGTCGATAATGTTTTTGTATATATATAAGCGCTTGATTTTATGATATGGTGATTTTGAAATTAAGTCTATTAAGGAATATAGAAATGAAAATAAACTGGCCATATTGAAAGATACAATTTGAAATAAAGTTGATGCTTTGAAAGTGTGATGTTATTGGACTTAAAGTCCAATATATTTGAAACAAGTAGAATATATGAGTATTTTGCAAATACCAATATGAGACATAAGAACATGAAATAAAGCTTATTGCATAAAAAATCTTTATAAGACTTGACATTAATTATGGTAGATGCAAATTACACTTTCAAATTTTGATTAGTCTGGCAATATACATGATGAAAAAACTTGAAAGCGTCTAATGAAATTATGTAATTAACCATTTATATAGCTCACTAAATAGATATATCTATTTGATAATTTTGAAAGTATTTAAATTGTTTAAGCATAAGTATTGAATTAAACTTCTCCATAAATTTGTTCAATCAAATTATTTATAGAATTCTATAGATTATTTGAAAATCCTTGGAGGATTTAGAATGCTCAAAAGTATAAAAGTTGAAATCCAGGGAAAATTATTGATCGATCATTAATATTATGTTTGAGTATGTCATATAATAATTTTGGCTATATTTTTTATTGAACATATATTATATCATGATGTGTTTATTGTATTAAAATATATGTTATCATAAAACTTTGATACTTAACTAGACATGCTAGTTAAAAGCATATTTATTAGAAGAGCTCATGATCCCATATTTTTACAGAAAGTTTGAATATGGATTTTGCGATTATTATGGTTATAGTATTGAGACTCTTGAAGAGTTTTTCACTATCGAAAGTTCTTTAAATCAAGAATTTTGGGATAAAATGATATATGACAATGAAACTTTTATCTTGATTTAAAGTTCGAGCATATTATTAATAGTTTTATGCAAAGCACATTTTATGGACACTTAATGAGGAAAATTATACTATCTAAGAAATAGTTGAATAAATTATTTGGTCTTAAAGTATCAAATTTTAGTACAAAAATATGCACTGATATATCTTGCTAGATTATTTGATATAATATTTTTTTTATAAATATATTAGCAAGATATGGCTATGATCACATTAAAATATAATTAATTGTTTATTTAGATATATCTAAGATATGATAATTATAAATATATATTATAGATTTGATGCAATCTTGTTCATACCTTACTAAATATGATTTATATGATAATTTATAAGTAAGATATAGTTTTATTTAATATAAAGATATTAAATTAGAGTTAAGTATTTATGTTGTAATATCCTTATGATTATTATTTGATTGCCTAATGACATATAAGTGTTATATAACACCCCAAACCTGCCTAACGAATAAAACAGCCCGAGGTGTCACACACCATCAACTTCCGTTACTTTAACGATACTTAGGTAATATATTTTAAACAAACAAATAATTTACACAGTGTGCGCTAATTATAGCTATTTCCAAATATTTACATTAATAATTACACACTAGTGGTATTCATATTTTTAAAGTTGCCATATAGATACAAGCCAAAAGCAAAAAGACATATTTCCATTTCAAGCATTACAACTTCCGGGATCCCGCTAAGTTACTGCTGTTCCACCTACTCATCTACATACGAACCTGCGAGTTAAGGAAATAACTCGCTGAGCAACTCCATGCTCAGTGGGTACAATATATAAATTTAACACAGTGCTGTATAAAGCCAGTTGACAAATTCTTTTCGTGTAAGTATATCAAAATAATCTTATAAACAGTGAATGTATTTAGA
>CATIWJ010445400.1:0-22429 GCA_949640765.1 Croton laevigatus | reverse complement strand
CAAAGAGAATAAAGGAACCGAAACAAAAAGAGACGGTTGAATAAAGGAGATCGCTAAAATGAGGTTTGATACTTTAACTACGAAAATACCAATATATTTTCTTAAAGTTGCATGCATTAAAATTTGCTATCGATTTATTATACATTTTATGAAATCTGATATTTGAAATTTAATTTGCGATTTGAAAAAAAAATATAATATTTGAGATTTGGAAATATTTATATATTATTTGTGATTAAATTATAATTTGAGAAATATATATGATTTATGATTAAATTGTGATTTAGAGTATATTTTATTTATGCTATACTTTGTGATTTAGAATAGAATTGAGAAAGTACTTCAGAAATAAATATTTTGCTCTACTTAGGTAAGTGAACTAGTGTGATAAGGGTGTGATGCATCATACACTGAGCAGTACTGCGACCAAACAAGTTAGATCGAAAGTCAACTTGGGGTGATACCGAGCAGAGCCTGTAAACAGGTCCGAAATCGGTTACACTTTGAAATTTTGGATTTGGCCATTAATATAATAATTGACTTCAGGTCAACGTAGGATGCTCCAGCTATGGCTTAGAGTTATCCACCGTATATTAAATACAGTAGCTTTATCCCTGTGTTCACCAGATTCCTAGTAAAGCCACTTGATAAATTCAAATAAGTAAATTTGATATTGATTTATTTATTATTTATTTCAAGTGGGTTGATTACTATTTTAATATTTATTATTGAAATTATTTTCGTTAAAAGATTAATTGTTGCATTTATATTTTAATTGCATGAAAATATTATTATTGTTATTTTATTCAGCAAGTTTGGTTCAATCTAAACTTGTAGGTTTTCTGAAAGATGCGAGAAGAATCAATACAACCAAATAATATCAGGCTCACCAGAATTGTTTAGCAAGGCATATACTGTGAAGTTAAATCAGAGAATAATAAATGAAGCTGGAATCGAATTTTTATTTATTCGATGTTGTAAATTTTGTTAATTATATTTTAATTAAGTGTAAAAATATGAACTGTATACCATGTAGTATGTAATGTGGCACATTTTGGTTCGACCGTAAACGGTCGGGTTAAGGGGTGCTACAGCTTGACAAGAAATAGAATGTACCTAAAATTTTAGGTAAAGAAAATGGAAAAATCCGATTTCTAGAGAAGGAAGTTTTGTCAGCACGAGTCAATTATACTTGAAAAATTAGGCTCATACATGAGACGACACCGTCAAAATGCATTCTTTATTATGTGTTTGAAACTGTAAATTTAACACAACACAAGCAATTATATTTTATTATTTGTTGTCATAAAACCGTACATGCATGTTGTTCGTTATTCTTTGTGCCAATTATGGAATGTAAATAAAACACGTTAGCAAAATGAATAAAAGCATTCAAGTGTAATATACATTGATCGGCGGAGCTGGCTTATCTACGGCGGAGGAGGTAGGGGAGCATGGACGGCAACGATGATACGATTTAGAGGGAGAAAACTGTTTGACATTATCAAAAGGTTCTTTTTTTTTTAATTTTTGTATTCCAAAGAAAACACTCAGAAGTCTCAACTGTATGTAACGTAAGGGATGACACATCCACCTCCACTTGCTGCTTCCTATTGGTTCCTCACTTTTACACTTCTGCTCCTTTGATAACTGTGCTATTTATTTTATTTTTCTTTCTATTTCCCTGCCTTCTTCTTTCGCATTTTTCATTTCATTCTTCTCTCCCGAGATCGCTACAATTTCACCCAATTTCAAACTTGTTAACAAAGATTGAAATAGGGCGAAGTTGTAACAAATTTGAAAGTTCGGTTTAAAAATCTTACCTTTGTTAACCAAATACGGCCCGCTAAGAAGTTTCATTATAAAAAAAAAAAGGAAAGATTATTTTAGGATGAGATTGTTACAAATATTAAAATATAGTAAAACTGTAACATTATTAAAAATTTGGGATAAAAATATAAAAAAAAAGGGGTAAATTTCAATAATATACTGAAATTCTAAAATAAAAGATAAAGTTGAGTAATGAATATACATGATTGAGTTTGAGCCAAAAAGTTATGTCCAGTGGACTAGAAAATTTAAGTCTTCTATTTCGTCTTATTCAATAGAGTTAGAGACTGATTGAAAATGGCCAGGTTATGTTTGAGGGACAATGTTTGAATTTTTGAGGTAACTTGTCAACCAACTTGTGTTATAAATAACAAAAGAGTCTTAAATCATAACTTTATTATTTTTAGTTTTTCCTTTATTTCCAAATTTGTCAGCAATTACATGACTTTTCTAATTTAAATAACGAGAGTACTAATGATTGATGATCTTCTTAGTACACCATACTTTACCTTATTTATTAACTGATGTGGAGAAAAGAAAATGTTGGTCGACGAGGACTTTTTACTATTAAAAATTTTGATTTTGACTATGAAAATAGGCTATAGTGACGGAAACGATCTCAGCAACTATTTTTCACCCATAAATTTTGTATTTGGATTAAATTAGATATTTATTTTGGGTTTAAATTTGTATTTTAGTTTGGATTAATTATATTTTTAGTTTCAAATTTCAATTGTTTAATGTTAGTCTGTCAAGTTAAAATAATTAATTAGTTTTAACTTGACTGTTGTAATATGTTACCAAAGTGAGCAAAAAGTGAAGGAAGCGATAATTAATTAGTTTTAACTTGACTGTTGTAATATGTTACCAAAGTGAGCAAAAAGTTAAACTAATTAAATAGTTTTAACTTGACTGTTGTAATATGTTATCAAGAAGCATTTATACATGTTACAATGGGTTTAAGGTGCAATTATTGCATAACAATTTCAAGTTGCCTTCTTCTTCCACCATTTACAACTTGCTTCTTCTTAAAAAAGAAGAGGCAAGTTGTATGGCGGTGGAAGAAAGGAAGATATAAATATTGAGAAAACAACTTGAAGATGTCACCAAATAACAATTATCTCAGTCAAGTCAAGTTCTAACAGGAAAGATAATTGAATTAATCAACTTTGTTACTTAAGTTTACTATTTTGATTTCCTTTTTTAGGATACATTATTTTAAATTAAACTACTGCAATTCTTTGTTAATAATTTTTTTCCTCTTTTATAAAATTTTTGTATTATAAAGATATCTAACGATTAATTTGTAATGCAAAATGTGATAATAGAATTATGGTATTACAGGATTTGGTATAAAGTTGAAGGGCTTTTAAAAATAATTAATAAAATTATAATATTCATACTAAAATCATAGCAGCTTTTATATATTGGTGGTTATAATTTAAAATCTGGTTAATTTTGGAGGGAGATTATGTTTAGAAGTGGTCATAACCGTGTCTATTTGTTCTTAAATTTGGAGGTGGAGCTATTATAATGTCACGACCCAATTTGGGATCGCGACCGGTGTGCAGCTAAACCGAAGTCTATCCACACAATCCTTACAATCTAAACAAAATTTCTAAATGCAACAACCATGTTCAATGATTCTAAAATATATTCTCAATCTTAAAGTCTCAAACAACAATGAGGAAACAATGAAAACAACAATTCAATAGTCTAAGTTTATTACAGAGAAAGGGTTTGGAGACAGTCCGCCCAAAACTAAATATCTGGAAATCTCTAAAAGCGGGAACAATTAAAAAGTGTACTGGAATATAAACCTCAGAGAAATACGCTTCAAGAAAAAACAACTCGCTAACAACGATTAACCTGCAAAAGACAATCTATAGGGGGTGTGAGCGTTATATAGACGCTCAGTAAGTTCATGTGCGGTAGAGAATTACTACAGAAATTAATCTATAATTAGCAATAAATTCAATCTCAAACAATACAATCAAGATGGTATGTCGGGGCCTCCTGTATAACAATATCTCTTCCTCCCTTATTCCTTCTCAATAACAATAATACAATAAATTTCATAGTCAACAATGATAATCAATAACAATATCAATAATTAGGCAATAAGCCTCAATGTTCAATAGTCAATGAGTTCCTCAATCAATCCCTCCGTCCCCATATGACACCATCGCAACCACAATTAAGTATCAATCACAAACATTTAACAACAAGGCATTTGATCAATCACACACAAGATTCTCTGTCTCCTAAACACATGCAAGTTCGGGTGCGAAAGAATAGTTCTAGTGAAATAAGAAAGAATAAGTATATAGAGAAGGGCTTTATAATATATAATATTTTAATTAACATTTAGCACACCACAAATAAACAATTACACCCATGAACTTACTTGTTTGCAGAGAAAATCCAAATCACCCCTGACCTAATTGACCATGAGCACCAGCTTGATTATCGCCTACGGAAGTATGAATAACATAGCCAGCTTATCAATTTACAATCTCAACCAATGGCGAATGATGTGTATGCATGAGGTGTATGTCACAAAATCAACAATTAATAACTCACATTATTCAAGAATTATGTAAAAATAAGTCAATGCAATAATTACTTAACACAACACTTCTAATCTCAATGTCAAACTATTTCAGTCGAATAAATTAAAACAATATATATACACCCTTAACTTAAAAATTAAATTCATTAGAATAAAAAAAAAATTATTTAATTTTAACTGTCTTCTTAACCGCTAATATCCAAAATAAAACATTACACTAAATAACACTAGAAATAATAACGCTAATAGTTAATAAATAAATTGACCTCTATAGAAAATTATTTAAATTGATTCGTTCTTCACTAACCGCTACCTAAATTCAAACATCCATCTGCTAATTACCTTCCTACAATTAATTTAATCTTGACGTTAGCCATAAACTTCAACTAATCTAAAAAAAATAATTTAGATGCTCAATTTATTAAATAACTAATTAGCAGATGTAGCACCTAAGCACAAAAGACAGCAATTAACATCATCTAGCTAGCACAGATTTAAATTTCAGCAATTATAATTATTAAAATAAACATCAACTTAAATTTCAGGAGCCTAAAATTCATTAATAAAAAAAAAATATCAAGGGCCAATTCTGAATTAATGCACAACCAATCAATTTTTAACCATCAATTACGTATTCAATACCTGAAATTAGTGCTACTGCCTAACTTAACTCCTACCGAGCCTGACCTCCAAACCTCAAGACACCAATGAACACACTACAACTCAGCCCGAAGCAGACAAATCAGCACCCGAGCCACCTGTCTCCGTCAGCCGCCTGGGTCCCGTGCGTCAGTCTCCTTCTTCTTTCCTTCCTTTGCTGCCGCCTGGTTCCAACACCATACTCAATTAACAAAACCACCGTTCCTCTACTCCCTCTTCTCTTTTAATATATATAGTATATTTTTATTTTTATTTATTATTATTTTTTTGTCTCTTCCCTATTTTATGTAAAGATGTTTCCTCTTTCCTATGCTATTCACACCTTTCCACAGACAATACCCAGTCAATTTCCCTCTCACTTTTACACAGCAAACAAAACAACAATAATTAATTCTTTTTTTTTTTTTGAGAAATTCCGTGCAAACACTTACTATAAATGAAAATGGAAACAACTCAAAAAAACATCCAAAAAGAGAAATGTAAACAATTCATAAAAACGAAAATAGTATAATAGAAGCAAACGCGAGATTTTGGTTTTTCACACTGGAAAATATGGACAAAAATATAATAATATGGCAAAGAAAAGAAATCATTTTGATAACAAATTAGAGTTTGTTTGCTCGAAGCAGGCTAAGACTAATACCATATCTAATGCTTTTGTGTTCTACGTAATGGAAGGTGTGAAAAGTGGTGTATTTGAATGTCTGTGGATAGAGACTCAATTTAAAATTTTTATTTTTAATGCAAAATTTTATATTTTATTTTTTTAATTATAATTTAATGTTCAACCAATCATAATGCACTATAAATATTCTTTAAAAGATTCTTTGAAAAATAGAAAGTGAGCAATACATTTCAGCTTCACATCTTAAGCAATTGGAGAATTTTTTTTTTTTTAAAACAAAATTTTCTATTTTTCTTAGTGAATTATAGCAACGCTATCTGGCTGTCAATCCATAAGAGAGTTAAGGCCCAATGGGCTTCCAGAATAGAACCGAGAAATGAGGGAAAAGAAAATGATGATGAAGAAGGCTGCTTCGACATTCGAACGAGGAGAGCTCTAGAGCTGTATTGCAGTGCCAGTGGAGTTATACACTCCGAACTTCCAATCTTGGCCGTCCGTTCACTGGTCTTCCGGCAACACAAGCACTTTCGTTGCTTCTCTTCTATTCAGCTATTGGTCAAACTTCCCTTCCTCTTTCTATTTCTATATTTGCTATTTACTCTTCAAGCTCAAATAGAAAATAACGAGAAAATGCTTTTTCTTTTTCTTCTTTTGTCCTTTTTGTATTTCAGATTTCAGTTAGTTGAATTGTATATTGAGCTACCTCTGCGTTGTGGATAGTGTTTTTGGAACTTCAGTTGGAGACATGAATTTGGAGCAGTTAGTTAATAGGAAAACGTTTAACTACGTATCAAAATTCAATTGTAGATTAATTTCTCTGTACCCTAATTATGATTCTAAGGATTTCTCTACTATTGCAGCTTTAGCACCCTTTTCTATTCCTTCTTCTAGCCTTGATGTCCAAACACTTGCCCCCAGCACTAAATTGATTAGTTACGTTTTGGCCTTTAAGAGATTTTTGCACTCTGCTCAAGGGCTTCAGTTAAGAGAAATAAATTTAAAGCCGAAATCTGGTTTCAGCGATGATCAGGAGGCAGATGAAACTGTGAATGAATTCTTGTCAAGATTTGTGTGGATCATGCGTGGGAAGCTATCTGAATTTTACCCAGACTCTGGTAAACAGACAATTATGCTTTTGGTTATATTTGAAAAAGTTGTTTCAGAGATTGAAAAGGGTAGCCTGGAGCAGATGCTTGTTGGTATTGTGTCAACTCCATCGCAGGATTTCAGCGGGGATTTGTGGAGCGCAGTGTTTGTTGTGAGTAATTCAATGTTGGTGGATATGGACAAGGAAAGGAAGAAGGGAAAAACGAAAGGGTAACTGAGAATTCATGAGACAGGAAACTCTGTTTTGCCCGAGGAGATTCATGAGACAGGAAACTCTGTTTTGCCTGAGGAACCTAAGCCTCTACATGGGAAAAGCAAATTGGTAACTGAGAATTCTTTCCCTGAAAGAGGAAGATGACCCTTTTCTGCTGCTTGCTGAATGGATGGAGCTTGTGGAACGTAGTAAGATTGACTGGATAACATTGCTTGATAAAGTGAAAGAATAGAATAAATATATATATATATATATATATATATATATATCAAGGTATGAAACCTGTTAATTATCTTCTATTTCATCATTTTTAGATCACTTTTTTTTAGTTGCATGTGATAACATTATATTAAGGATGCCATTTTATCTCTAACATGGTTGAACTTGTCGAGCTACAAAATGTTGCATGATATGTCCAAAAACATTTAGTATCTATTTGCACGATAATGGATCGAATTATTTTTCACAACTGGGTTGTTCCATGTTTACTGCTTGCTTCTAAAGTTTACCAAGAAGACTTGTATAACAAAACCTTCTTGCGTAGCTTTAATACGTGGTAAATTGACTTTGTTTTATTCTTGTATCACTTGGGGATGAAGATATTTTGGCTTGTTCTTTTTTTCCATTGGTATTTTCTTTTGAAAGGGTCAATTAGTTGCTCCTTGGCTTGTTATAATCTTCTATGATTTATACCCAATGGATTTAGATGTCATTGTTGTTTGTAAGCAGACTTGTATTCTATTTCACACCATGTTAAATTATGTCATTTTTCTACACTTAAGGTGTGAACAGCTTGATAAAGTTGCTATTGATCTGTTTGATTTCTAGGTGGTTGAATTTCTGTTGAGTGAAAAATCGTTACCAAATGTTCGTGACTACATTCTGCTTATTGATGCATATGCTATAGGGGGTCGGTTGGAAGATGCTGAGAGAATTCTTAAGAAAATGAATGAAAATGGTATCCTACCTGATGTAATAGTATCCACAGTTTTGGTGGACATGTACAGTATTCAATCTTGCTAAATAAGAATTTGACAACTTGATGAACCATGGTTTCGAACCAGACGAGAATATTTACAATACTATTATCATGGCAGCTGTACATGCTGGGCAACCCAGGTCAGGCGAGTTGTTATTGAAGGAGATGGAAGATAGAGGTATCAAACCCACAGAAGAGATTCACATGGTACTGCTTCGTTCATTTTCTCAACAAGATGATGCTGATGGCGTTATTAAAACTGCAAACCGGATGCATTTTGCTGGACAGCAAAATCTGGAGTACCATGCTTTGCTTATTCAAGCATATGGACAAAAGGGTGATATTCGACAGGCAAGAAGTAACTTTGACTATATGATAAATAGTGGAGTTAAGCTTGATGACAGATGCACTGCTAGCATGATTGCTGTTTATGCAGAAAGGAATTTGTTAGATAAGGCCTTACAACTTTTGTTACAGCTTGAGAAGGACGGGTTTGGGCTAGGACCTGCTACTTGCTCGGTTCTAATTGATTGGTTGACCTGCTACTTGCTCAGTTCTAATTGATTGGTTTGCTAGATTAAAGCTGGTTGATGAGGTTGAGCAGCTATTGGGTAAGATTGCTGAGCAGGGTGAAGCAGCTCCTATAAAGGCTCAAGTAAATCTCTGTGATACTTATGCAAGAGTTGAAAATGAGAAAAAGGCTCCAGGCCCTGGGTGCGGTGAATTCTAGGAAGGATCCGTTAGGATTAAATGACTTTGAGAGGGTTATTTGTGGGCTTATTCCTGGAGACTTTTCTCAGGATGCTCAAAGAGTATGTGAACTTATGGAGGCTCAGGGCTTCACTGTATCAAAGGACATACAGTTGTCCCTAGCAGCAGGCAAGATAATTCAGTCGCAGCAGGCCAGATAATTCGGTTAATGATCATATTATGGTTTCCCTAGAAAATTGGTTTCTTAAATTCTTGTCTTATATGTTCCAAGTTTATAAAAAAAAAACACAGTATCCACATTTTATTGCATTAGGGTTTATCAAACATGTGAGTTTTGCCAGAGAAAAAGAATACATTTTAATAATATTCCCCTTTAATAAAGTCATTTAGCCGCTTCAGTTCTCCGGTTTGTTGCTCCACAACTGCTCGGACAGCATCTACGATAGAAATCATGCCTACAATCCGCCCATCTATAACTGGAACATGTCGTATATGATGGTCTGTGTTGCGAAAGAAGAAAAAATCATCAGTTCAACTTTTGATAATTAAATGTATCCTTTTGTTCAAGCTGAAAAAAAATGGAAAAAACACATTACCTGTCATAAGCTGCATTGCTTTAAGTATGTTGGTATCAGATGTGACTGTTATTAACTTATTCTGTTAGGGAGGAAAAATTAGAACATTTTCGGACTAGGAGGTCAATGCGTGAAATATGAAGTAATGTTTGGTAATGCTACATAATTGATAATTGCGATTATGGTGCTTCACAAAAGTTGTATTGTATTACGGTTTACCAAATATTACCCAAAATTAGTTGAGTTGAATTAGAAACGACCTCATCAGTCATGATTTCCGCAACTCGCGTGTGCTTTGATGATCTCCCTTGTCCAATTATCTTCCTCATATAGTCTGCTTGGTTTATCATGGAAAACAAATCAGCCATGGCCATCTTATTATGTGCGCAAGAAATTCATTACAATTTATGGAAATCAATTCACCTCTTTCTGTGATGATTCCTGCAATATGTTGTCGATCTCCAGGCTTTAGTACTACCAATGAACCTATGTTATTTTGTGCCATCTGCAATTTGATTTTGTTTTTAAGATTAACATCTGATTTGCTTATAAAATGTAATTTTTATATAACAATGTTGAACCATACATTTTTTACGGCGTCATCAACGGTATCATTTGTACGACACCATAGCCAAGATCCAACATTTTCTTCTCCCTTTGTCATCAGCACGTCTGCCACAGTTAAATTCTCCAGTCCCATTTCTTGTACGGAAGAAGAGGAGGTCACACATCCAAAATGTGAAAATACATCTTTCCTGCTCAATCTTCCTCCTCCATGCCAATGCTTCAAAACTCCTAGTTCAAGCATTTCTTGGCATGATCGTACGCATCGGGTGAGACACTGCATTCTTTGCTGTTCAAAAGAAAATTAATTCTCAAGTTTCTACATAAAGCTTTAATCTAACAATTAAACAAGAAGTTTCAACCTTTTTGAAAATAAAAAGTAATTAACTGTTGGTTTTTGAGGATGAACATACCTTAAGAGGAAAATTAGAGTGCTTGAAATAGCTTAAAAGCTCTTGTGAAGATAATCAATTTGATCGACTCCCACATTTTTGTAGGAGAAGACACTGACCAGAAAAGAATATCTTGTATCAAATCTTTACTTTTTGCGATTTTAAGTTCTTTTCTTGAGGTCAATATGAAGGAAAGGAGAATAGTTGCTGGATTTTAACCTTACCATGTACGTTGCTTCCCCTTTTGGGTTTAATCTACCAAGATGCGTGATCATGATGACCCCTTGTAAGGATCTACCTTCCCTGGAAGAAGAAATCGTATCAGAACAAGATGAATATAGAAGAAGGCATGAAGCACGAGATGCTAGACCTCAAATACAAGTAACGGTTTTCCCTTTAGAAAGGCAAACAGGTGAAAAAAAATTCAAGATTTTTGTGGCATGGAAGACAGCAATGGTATGTTCCCAAAATTTTCCATTGTATCAAAAGCTAACTTATTAGTACGATCATCAATTTTTAACCAAATACTTGTTGGAAAACAAATTTGAATAAAAACCTATATTAAAAAAAAAAAATTTTTACACTAAATAATGAATGATTGTAATTTGTTTTAAATATAAATCAGTGTTATTTTAGTTTTAGAAGCATTATAAAAGGAGACAATTTTAATGCAATTAAAGATCAAAAAGAAAAATAAAGGATTCGAAATAGAAAGTCTTTTTCTTCTTCCAGATCAATGTATTTTGCGTGTAGTTTCTCTTCTACAATTACATTATTATTAGAGAGTCTGAAATTTATAAATTTTGACTCCTACATTTGGTATCAGAACTAGTAATAATAAAACATCCAAATTTAAAATGGATGCAAGCAATGCATTCCAAATGTAACTCCCAAAGTTGAATGGAAAAAATTACAATAACTGGAGTGTCCAGTTAAAAGTATTTTTCCGCTCGCAAGATTTGTGAGACATAATGGCTGCAGGTTTCACTGATGTTATAGATCCAGTAGCATTTCAGGTACTTAGTAAGGAGAATAAAGATTCATTATTGGAAACACGTAAAAAGGATCAAAGGGCATTATATGCCATGTTTCAAGCAGTGGAAGAATCTATATTTCAAAAAATATCGATGGTTGAAACATCACATGCTGTGTGGGAGATTCTACAGAGATCCTACAAAGGTGATGATCGCATTAAGCAAGTCCGCTTACAAACACTGCGGGCTGATTTTAAGTCACTACGTATGAATGACTCATAATCCATTTCTACTTTCTTTGATTGTGTTCAAGCCATTGTAAATCAATTGCGAACAAATAATGAAGAAATCAGTGATCAAAGAGTAGTCGAAAAGATTACACAATCATTAACAGAAAAATTTGATTTTGTCATTGCAACAATTGAAGAAGGACAAGATCTCTCAAATTTACCGATTAAAAGGTTGTTGGGTTCATTATCCTCTTATGAGCAACGAGTGGACCAATGAATCAACAATTCGAGCCCAGAACATGCTATGCAGAGTATGGCGAATTTAACAAATCAAGGTGGATCCCAAACTAATAGAGGTCATGGATGTGGACGTTGTCGAGGAAGAAGAAACTATTTTTCCAATAGAGACTATGTTGGTGAAAGCACTTTTTCAAACATAAAAACAAATTCTGGACGTGACAAGTCCAAAATTCAGTGTTATAGGTGTAATAAGTTCGATCATTATGCATCTGAATGTCGAACTAAATTATAAGATGAACGTGGACAACAAGCAAATGCTGCAAAATTGGAGGAAAACTTAGTCTTATCCTGCAAAAAAAGGTACCGATATAGAGACTAGCAATGTCTGGTATCTTGATACAAGATGTAGCAACCATATGACTGGAAAGAAAGACTTGTTTATAAGTTTAGATGAGACAATACATAGAGAAGTCAATTTTGGGAACAAATCTAAAGTTTCCTTGATGGGTAAAAGTAATATTAGCATTCAATCAAAGGATGGCACCAGTGTTACTATTGCTGATATCTATTATGTGCCCAATTTATTTTGGAATCTATTGAGTATGGGATAGTTGTCAGAGAAAGGACACAATTTTCACATTAAGGATGGAGTATGCAGCATCAAAAATAAAACTAATGAAAACATTGCAAAGGTGAAAATGACAAAGAATTGCATGTTTTCTTTGTCTCTTTACACGAGGACTGCCATGAATCTACAAGTTATGGTTAAAGATATATAATAGTTGGTAATGGCATCTATGATTCGGTCACTTGAATTTTCGAGGGTTGAAATTACTAGAACAAAAGGAGATGGTGAAAGGCCTTCCTTGTATTGATCTTCCTGATAGCCAATGTGAAGGGTGCATTCTCAAAAAGCATCATCGAGACTCATTTTCCATTGGTAAATCAAGACGAGCTAAGCAATCATTAGAGTTGGTACACACAGACATATGTGGACCTATTGAGGTAGAATCATAGCCATAAAAGGTACTTTTTACTTTTTATGGATGATTACACAAGAAAAATTTATGTTTATTTTCTGAAAGAGAAATCAGAAGCATTCACCAAGTTTAAGGAATTTAAAGTACTTGTTCCTTGAAAACACTATGATCAAACAGATGTAGAGAATTCACATCAAATGAGTTCAATGATTATTGCAAGAAAGACAGAATTTAGCACCAATTAACAATTAGTTACACACCTCAACAGAATGGAATAGCTGAAAGAAAAAATAAAACAATATTTGAGATGGCCAAAAGTATGTTAAATGCCAAACAATTGCCAAAGCCTTTTTAGGCGGAGGCTGTTTCATGTGCCATTTATTTGTTAAACAAGTGTCCAACTAGAAGTGTTTGTGACAAGACTCCAGAAAAGGCTTGGAATGGCATAAACCAGATGTATCTCACTTTAGAGTATTTGGGTATATTGCATATGCCCATGTACCATATCAAAGGAGGAAAAAGTTAGATAACAAAAATAAAAAATGTATGTTTATTGGCTACAATGATGTGACAAAAGGTTATAAGTTGTATAATCTAGACACAGCAGAAGTGATCATTAGTAGAGATGTTCATGTCATTAAAGATGAAGCGGGGCATTGGAAACAAAATAATGACAGAACAACCAATGTCATTATTGATAAATTATCTACAGATCTGTCACATTCAAATACTCAAACCTCCACAAAAAGTTCAACATTCCAGTTTCAGGAGTCTATCACATCAGCAGATCCAAGGCCTTCAAAACGCCCTCAAAGAACTCGTGTTTTGCCAGCTCGATTTCAAGATTATATGGTCACTAGAGATGATGACAGTGATGAAACGACAAACGAAGTACTTGTAAATTTTTGTTTATTTGCAAACTTTTAGTTTCATATGAAGATGTCGTAGTAGATGAAAAATGAATCTAAGCCATGGATGAGGAGATCCATTCAATTGCAAAGAATGAAACATGAAAGCTAACATCTTTACCAGCAGGGAAGAAGCCAATTGGAGTCAAATGGGTGTACAAGATAAAGTACAGACCCAACGAACAAGTTGATCCTTTCAAAGCTAGATCAGTGGTCAAGTGTTACAAGCAAAAGCTAGGAATTGACTATTTTAAGGTATTTGCTTTAGTTTCCAAAATGGATAGGATTCGATTAATTTATCTCTTACAGCCCAAAACAATTGGAAAATACGTCAGATGGATGTAAAATCAGCATTTCTAAATGGTGTGCTACAATAAAAAGTTTATGTTGAGCTAGTTTTGTGAAGAAAGGAGAAGAAGACAAGGCCTTTCGACTCAACAAAGCTTTATACAGCTTAAAACAAGCACCACGTGCTTGGTATTCTCGAGTTGCTATATATTTTCTTCAAAATGGATTTCAGAGATGTCCTTATGAGCATACCTTATATATCAAGTCAAAAGAAAAAGGTGACATGTTGATCTTATGCTTATGTGGATGACTTGATATCTTATATGTGGATGACTTGATATTCACTGAAAATAGTGAAGAAATGTTTGCTGAATTCAAAAAGGCTATGACTCAACAATTTGATATGACTGATATGGGATTAATGTCATATTTTCTTGGCATTGAAGTGAAACAAACTGACAATGGCATATTTGTTTTAGAAAAGAAATATGTCAATAATATTTTACAAAAATTTCGAATGAATGTAATTAATCCAATCAGAACTCCAGTTGCAAAACGTGTGGAAATGAATAAGAAGGATGTGGAGAACTAATGAACCATACTCATTTTAAAAGTATAGTCAGTAGCCTACATTATTTGACATCCACTAGGCCAGATATTGTTTATGGAGTTGGGTTAATCAGTCACTTTATGAAGAAACTGTATCAATCACACTTGCAAGCAGCAAAGAGAATCCTACGTTATCTTAATGGTACAAGGGATTACAAAATTCTCTATAATAATTATGGTAATTTTAATTTGGCAGGATACATAAACAGTGATTGGGCAGGAAACGTTAAAACATGCAAAAGCACATCTGGATATGTGTTTTATTTGGGAAATGGAATCATTTTATGGTCTTTCAAAATGCAACAAGTGGTAGCTTTGTCAATAGCGGAAATAAAGTATATTGCAGCAACATCAATAGTATATCAAGCAGTTTGGTTACGTAATATATTGAAAGAATTAAATCATAGTCAAATTAGTCCCTCAATTATCTACTGTGGCAACAAGTCAGCTATTGCTCTAGCAAAAAACACAGCATTTCACGGACGGGACAAACATATTGACATTCGGTATCATTACATCAGGGAGCTCGTTAAAAATGGAGAAATTGAACTTTAATTTTGCAAATCAGAAGAGCAAGTTGCAGATGTAAAGACAAAACCATTAAATGCTAACATGTTCGAGAAGTTTAGGACTATGCTCTGAATCAACACTTTTGAATAAAAGATACAAGTTTAAAGAGGCGTGTTGAAAAACAAACTTGAATAAAAAGCTATATTAGAAAATTGTTTTTCACACTAAATAATGAATTATTGTAGTTTGTTTTAAATGAAAACCATTATTATTTTAATTTTAGAAACATTATAAAAGGAGACAATTATAATGTAATTAAAGATTAAAAAAAATAAAGGATTCAAAATAGAAAATTTTTTCCTTCTTCCAGATCAATTTATTTTGTGTTTAGTTTCTCTTCTACAATTTCATTATTATTAGAGAGTTTGAAATTTATAAATTTCGGACTCTTACAATACTCAGTTCAGACATTACCATGTTTTTCTTTTTGGTGCTTGTTTTGTTCATCAGTTTTTTCCTTGTCAACAATGTCAGAATATATACCTTTTGCATTTGCGCGCTTCTGATTACCATAGCTAACCGCTCATTCAGCTCCTGTGCCTGAACCCCCTGCGAGCTGCAATTGAAACAATTCAACCGTGGCCCCAGGACCACAATATCAGCTGCCACAAATGACTGAACCCCAGCCGGATTGTGTAACCATTGAATCCCAAGAAGTTGTGCAGCTAACAGCCCAAACTCAAGCAGCCTCTGTCAACTTCTGCCGACTTCTCCGACTCAAGTTGTCTCTTAGCCAGAATCTCCATCAAAGAAATTACAGTTTGCTATGCAAGAGGCATCAAAGCCTCCAATCATCTCAACCCAACCCCTACCATCTACCCCAAAACAAGTACCATGGCCTGCAATGTTTTTACAAATGTCAATCCTTACAACCCTCTCAAATGCGGCCTGCAGCTTCTCAGCCAACTCTACAAGAAACTTCTAAAACATCCCAAACAAAAATAGACCTTAAGCCTCCTTCTGCACCGATAGAGATAGTGAAAGAAGCAGAAGAACTGAAGGTCCAGCAAAAGAAGAATGACCAAGAAAGCAATTAAGACATCTAAAGCAGCGGCAACCCAAGCCAAAGAGTCAACCAACATGCCATTACCTTCCTAAAAGAGGCAGCAGGAAGCTAAGAAAATAACCATGACCTACAATGCAGAATATATCAAAGTTATGAGTTCAACTCAGGCAAAAACGATGCATAAACCGATTGAATCAGTCGCACAATAATGAAAGTCATTAATTCGTAGCGTTAACAATGCATAATGCTTAAGCATATTATGAATTAATGACAATGAATGTTTTGTGCAATAAGACCTCAGGGTTTGTAAAACAAGAATCCTAATATACAACTTGAGTAAAAGTAGATTTCTCTGTAACGAAGAAATTACAGCGGGTAGATGATTTCTCATCTGGAGCTACATTTCTGCAAAATAAATAAATTTTGAAACTTTTAAGCACATGTGCGCATGCACCAGCAGAAATTATGACAAAAAGGTGAACTCCCAAGTGCTTCCTTTAAAGAGAATATATACAACAAAATTTGGGGGGAAGACTAATATGAATATGGCTCAAGATGCAATGCCTGCGAAATGGAGATGATTGGTATGTTATTCGCAAGCTGGTTTGGTATCAAAGCTACTCAAGCAGATTGCAAAGGCTTGGAATGCAGACAGTGGGTAGCGGTAATCCATAGTGAAGATGTCTTTCCCAATCTTTCCAAATTGTAGAATAACCTTTTCCTGTTCTTCTGGGGGCACATTATGGCTGGATTCAACTGCTGCCACCAGCTGGAAATTCTTTACAGAAGCCACTGTAACACGTCCTTTGAAATTTAGACACCAGCACTGCAGCTGCTCGTGCCATCTTGGTGCTTTATTCTTCAATACCAAGGGATCTTTTTTGCTGCAAATTGGTTCAGCAGATTCAGAAAGGTTAGTTGAGCTGATTTCATCAAGTGGCTCCCTTGTTTTTGATGTGGACGATGTAGGAATTTGCTCCTTACTGCATCCTGTGAATTCCATTGGAGTAGGCGCATAGCCTCCTGGTTGAATTGCAGAGATGGGTATAGAGTGCATAGCACAATGCATTCTCCTTGGACCTCTGGTTCGCAGGACATTGAGCTCATATGAAACAGTGGCCACAGTGTAGTCCCTAGCAGCTGCCGATGTAGGAACCTGTACAGAATGCAGTTTTCTGTGTGGCTTAGAATTGGGTTGTGCAGCTGAGAGTGGAGGCTGACTGTCGTAAACAGTAAATTTTGTTCCCAGGAAATTAGACCTGTTAAAAATTTGCCACTCAGTTTGTATGAAAGAAGAATACAGCGACATAAAAATTAAGTACCAAATAATTAAACATACTTCAATTTTCCAACATAATTACTACTTGTCCGACAAAAATCATTTGCAACATAAGAAATTCGGAACTCGGTACTTGTTGCCCTTCTAATCTTCTTTGCTGCTAATAACAGTTTACTCATATCACCAGACAGGGCTGCAATTAAGTAAGCACCATATTATTGGATGAAGCTCATAGTTCATAGCCCTAAGAATCTAAAACGAAAAATAGTCCATGGTAAAAGCACTATTTCAACATTTTGATTCTGATTCTGATTCTGATTCAGATTCAGAAACAAAATATTACATCCACGAAAAGAACTCAATCTTCTCATTTTATTCTACCCACAAACCAAGAAATTATAACAAGTAGAGGGAAAATTTACCAGGACTTAAACCAAGATACAAATTATAAGTCGAGGTAGCCCTTTCCCTCCTGATAAAGCACTGAATAGGAGCATCTCTCGGGCCAGGCTAAAAGGAAACAGAGAAACATACATATACAATCACTTAAACCACATGAGTAACATAAAAGTAAGGGAGGAAAAAAAGAGTAAAAACCTGCTTTAGGGAGATGGGAAAAGTAAGCGAGCCACATTGTTCAGGGGTCTGAACGATTTCTTTTGTAATCTCCCTCCAAGACTTACAAACAGAGGCACAAGCAACTACATCCCTCCGGCCAGGCCATGAGGTCTCATTGGCCTCAACACGTTGAATTATATCAAAAAGCAATTCAGGTGGCAAGTTTGCCCATGGACTCTGATCAATCACTTCACATGGCCCTTCACACCCACTTTCCGGCGCAATATGTGCTCGCCCACGGCGACGCACACCCATATTATGTAATTTTCCGATTGACAGATTGCTAATATCATCTCTTATCTCCTTCAGCTCCCGTACTAAGCCGTTCAATGACATCTCTATGATACTATATCGTATCACGGCTGAAAAACAGCAAAAAAAAAAAAAGGTATTGATTGAGATCGGAACTCTAACAGATGGCAGGTAGTTTGATCATGCAATTATCGAAAATAAACCACTGGTCATCTGATTATATACAATCGCCTGCTATTGACAGCTCACAAACTACGTTTTCGTCGTTCATGCACACACCAAGTCCCAAAGACTCATCTAACAAAAGATGGTCGCTTCCCTGTCTATATTACAAATTAACGAAAGACCTTGTAAACAACAAGTAATTTCCTGAAGAGTTTCAGTTTTGTTTTTTTTGCTCATACACGAGTTTGGCATAAACGACGAGTTGTCTAATACAACGACTCGAACCGAACCGAAATCTATACTGGATAGCTTTTTACCAGGGTCCACGTCAACGACAGGTCGTTGATTTCAGCTTGAAAATAATCAAATCGTTTTGAAACTTGGATTGGATCCAAACAAAACGACCCGCTGAGCAATCGTTTGATTTTGGACAGTATGGAAATGGATTGATCCTCCTAACAGGAAAATCAGAACATATCAAGCAGACTTCATATGCATGATGAGAAACAGAAAATGACTAAATATAATAATTATTATTATTATTATTATTATTATTATTATAAGTAGAAGAACTAGAAGAAAGAGCAAAAAATCGAAAAAGTAAAAATGAGAAAAGCATACCTTCAAAAATGGCGGTGAGCTCTGACAATTCCAGATCTAACAGTCTGAGAGAATTATTTTATACTATAAGATGAGGGTTGAAAGGGCGTGGAAAGCAGAGGCAGAGTCATGCACACTGATTGTATCAATCGGTAGACAAACTCTTTGGGAACGACGAAATTCTCCGGCGAACTTCGAAGAAATTGGGGATCGGGAAGAGGAATTTCCGGGGCACCACTGTCTCGGTACAAACAAAACTTCTCTGTAAGCGAGAAAGAGAAGAAATGACGGATATATTATTATAATAACAATACAAAGATTAAGATCAAAATTATAAAATGTGAATAATATCCCGACGGCTTTGTTGTACCGGAACAGTGGAGGAGGATGGCGAAGGTTAGGGTGGAGCGGGGGAAGAGACTAGTTTTAGCCTTCGGTAACGCCACCAGCCTGAGCCTAAGCCTGAGCTTTCTCCTCCTCACCACACAGCCACTCAATGTTTTTCGCTTTGATCCCAAATTCTCATTTGTTTTCCGTCTTTATTAAAAAACTTCATATTTTTTCCCATTTTTAACTGCCTTCTGCTTTTGTTGGTTAATTTTGTGGGGTTTTGTTTGTGTGTATATAGCTTACATGTAAGCTTTTGTACCTGATTACACGTGTAGGGCTTCTGTTAGTAGTTTGCACATAAACAAGAGGACTTCGCCATTGGATTAGATTACTAGTTAATCAACAAAAAGGGTTGTGTTTGTGCTGTAATTCAGCTTTTTATATCCCGGAATACATGGAAAACATACTTTATTTTCTTTAATAAGTGTGATTCGTTCTATTCTCCTAAAAAAAAAAAAGTGTAATTCGTTCTATAATTATTACTACTACTAAATTAAATAAAATTACAAGAATTTTGAAGTAGGGTTCAGAACTTTTTATTTTGTTCTTTTAAATGTATATTCTTTTTTTTCCCTTTTGAAAATTATAATTTTCTACTAAAATGTAAACATATTTAAATAAAGAGAAAAATCAAATTGTTACATCATTTCAATATTAATGTGGGTTACAACCCACATGTCAAATAAAATGAAAATGTGAATGGTTACATAGTTAAATATTTATTTATAAAGTTTCATGTTTAAAATTTTTTCTAATGCATCATCTTCTATTTTATGTTTTTTTTTTTCTTTATATCCATGATTTCATGTACCGTCAATCATTTAATAATATTACACATATTATACGATTTATTTATGAAAGTTTTGAGTTCTTCTCTTAAAAAAATCATTCAACAATATTAATGTGGACATTGTCTAGCAAACTTTCTAAAAATGGAAAATGTGCTAGACAATATCTATTAACACATCAATTTGATAAAAAAATAAATATTAACATTGGAGAGAATTAAAAAAAAATTCATTTTTTTAATATTGCAATTAAATATGAGGAATACACTTTTCACGCTTTTATATTGTGATTTGTCGTGTAGGTATTAGTTACCCTTTTTTTTCACTTAGTTACAAAGTGGGGGAGAGGGACATACAAGGATTTGAACCTGAACGCTTTGGTACCAGGTGATAGAACGTTAACCGCTTGGACAAATCTCAACCCCGTATTAGTTACCAATTGATATTATGATAATTATAACTTATAATTGTTTAAGGTTGTATATAATCTGTGGTGGTGCCGTGACTGCATGATATCCTAAATTAAGAGAATGACTTGTGATATTGAAGAACATCAACACATTTGTTTGCTTCTTCAATGTATAAGTAATTAATTTTTACAATCCAATTTCTTGACAGAATTCTTTGATAGAAGTTTCTTGATGTTCAAAATCAAATTATTAACCGATAATAGCATTCAGCAAATCAACTACTTGAAGATTATTGACTTCCACAATTAGAAATGGAATCCTTTTCTCCCATGCAAGTTGCAAACTATAAAAAAGCCTTTATACTCTTACAGTTCTCACAATAAGATGGAGCACATACCCAAGTTAGCCGCAAAACAAACGATCCACTTTCCGTCAGCTTCTCAGAGTAATCCCTTGCGGCTGTCATACCATAGTGCTGAAGTACAGAGCCATCGCAGTTCAATTTGACCAAACTAGGTAGCGAAATCCACCCAACTCAAATATACTCCTTCTTGCACCAAGCATTCCATTACCCATAATCTTGGCATAGCTAATAGCTACTTGCGATTGATAGGCTGGTCAAGCTAAGGCATCCCTGAATAATGTCATTGCGCCAGCAGCATAAAAACCAACTGCTCATAGCAAAGACATTACTCCACTCCACCTCCTGCACTTTCTCCATTAATGATAAATTGATAACAAGCAGGGACGGACCTAGGAGGGTGGGAGCTCCCGCCCCCCTGCTTTTTTCTTTTTTTTTCAAAATTTTTTTCAGACCCCCAATAATTATAAGGCACAGCTCCCTCACCCTTCGATCCTACGTTCGTCACTGATAACAAGCCAATCTTGAATTGATTAAATTGAAAAAAGCTCATTTTAATGCTTGAGGGGAGTAACTAATCCAAATGTTGCCTTAAAATCAATTAGTTAATGAGAGTCTTATCTCTATTAGCATTTTCGTCAATATTTATCCCAAAAAATAATTATTTGTAAGATCAATAAATTTGAAGCATCTTGTAGGGTTCCATAAGGATTGGATTCTTAAACATCTTGTATCAAATGGTTCATCCTAAAAAGCTAACTACTATTGAATTCTTCCAATGCTTGCATACCAATTTTTTAGCTTTCTCCTAAAAGTTAATATTTGGGTATTGCCTAAATATATCCACCATCACATTTTTATCAGAGAACCATTAATCCATGCAAATTGGGGGACATGCCATTAGTTTCCTCCATATCAACATTATTCCCATCATGATTACTTTCATTCATACCAGGCATCCAATGGTCAGCACTGTCATTAACCATTTCATCATCATTCTTTAATCTTTTGAACAAACAATTCAAACTAGGCATGCACAATTATTTCAAATCCATT
This sequence comes from Croton laevigatus, assembly GCA_949640765.1. Taxonomy (NCBI): domain Eukaryota; kingdom Viridiplantae; phylum Streptophyta; class Magnoliopsida; order Malpighiales; family Euphorbiaceae; genus Croton; species Croton laevigatus. The sequence continues at coordinate 476 of CATIWJ010445400.1, read as the reverse complement.
GTTATTCTATTCACGTATTTTCACACTCTTTGTTGATGAGTCCATCTACGCTATGTTTGGATGAGACGATGGAGTGGTAATTAATAGAACAATAAAAGAGGGTAAGAAGGGAGAAAGTTATGGCGGAGTACATTAAAAAATAAAAATTAATGACGTTTGAAAATAAGTTACTACCTCCGTTTTCTCATATCTTTACATTTCCTTATTGGGATGTTTTTCTTATTTCTTTACATTTCCCCATTTGGAAAATTTTATCATATTTTAATAATATATTCTCTCACCATATTATACTAATCTACTCTTTTAATTAAAAAAATCAACCCCTAATTAACAACTACCCACCCCAATAACCCAGTCCATTCCCTCCGTTTTTTACCGAAACCCATTATATAGGCTCTAATATTAGCAACAGGTGCTGAAATTTGAAGTTTAAAATATAGATTTAACTTTTTGGTGGGAATTCCAAAAAGTTTAGT
>CATIWJ010445383.1:0-11277 GCA_949640765.1 Croton laevigatus | reverse complement strand
TTGTGTAAAACCATGAGAGAATTTGTTCACTCTTTTATATGTATTTTTAGCTAAAAAGTCATTAAAAGTCATTGTCTATAAAAGTCATTGACTTTTTGAATATCTACAGACTTTGAATGACTTTTTAAAAGTATTTAAAAGCCGTAATTGAATACCTACATACTTTGAATGACTTTTATAAAGTCTGTAAAAGTCATGATTAAATACTACCTTACTTTCAAAGTCATTAAAAGTCTTCATTGAATACACCCCCCTTAAGCTCTGTTTGGTTGTGACGGTTCTTTTGGCATTTGGATATATTGTAAAATGCATTGTTGTGTTTAGCACAACCGAACTATTGCCATAGAAACTAATGAATGGGTTTTGATGATATCGTCCTCAAAGAGGTCAACACCAGATGAACCATGAGGCTATAAAGGCTCTATAGGAGATCGGCTAAAACCCAAGATAACATCACCTTAGTTAGCATAAATCAGACAATCAAGGACCCACTGGGTCAGTATGAGATGTCTGGCACCATGGGCATATAGGCCGATGTCCATAAAACATTCAGGGATCGTTCTCTGGTTAACCCAGACCATACTCCCGGTAATCATTACCTGCAGTATGGATAATCGATTAGACAACCCATACTCTACTCTGACAGCCTATACTTCCGGTATGGGCTCCGGATTGGGCACTGCCATTACCACTTTGGCGAGATGGCGTACAAGCAACCGTCATGAATTCCTCACTATAAATACATCAATGATTCACTATTCATAGGTAATCTTTCTATTCTCTCTAATATTTCTCTGAAATTGGCAGATTCCTCGACTAACTTAAGCATCGAAGTGATTTCCAAGGTATCACCCTTGCCCTTCCTTTCTCTTATTTACAGGATCAACTCATAAGAGGTTGACTTTCCAATTAGCTTAAGGTGGACCATAGCTCAGTTTATTTTTCTATTTTAGCCTCTGAGACATTAGGTTCATTTGGTTAGACTTGAAAAAATACAAAGATTATTTTAGGAAAGGGAAAGGGGTATTTTAGGGATTATATAAAAGATAATAACAGTGTTTAGTGAGAATTATTTAGTACAATTAATTAAAATGTAGGGATAAAAAGGTTAATTTTTAAAAATCAGGGACAAAACAGAGTAATAATGTAAATATTAAGACATTTTTTGTAATTTTCACTTATTTAAATTCTGTAAAAAAGATGGTTATGACTTATGAAAAACATTTCCGAAAGATGTTTTTAATATTATTTTATTCCCTTATTTTAAGAAGTCAACAAATTTTTTGAATTATAAAAATGTTGACATTCGACCTATAATTATTATTTTTATGTTGTGTCCAAAAAATGTTCATATATTTTATATACATGAATAATAAATTGGAAAAAAAAATTACAGCTGCTAGGGGGCAAGAAAATTTGTATTTTTCTTTTTTATGCATACACATGTTTATTTGAAAGTTGTTGTACAAGTTAAAAGCTCAATTGAAAGAGAATGATTAGAAATAGATACTATCATTAAAGAAGCCATTAAAAATTAAGAGTGCTTAGAATATATTATATTTATCATTTCATGAAATTACAGCTACTAGGGGGCAATAATAAATTGAGCTTAGTTTTCTGTTATAAAAGTTTTAGCAAGTTGTTTTTGTTTTTGATTTCACTACCAAGAATGCAAAGATTCTAGTGCAACTTGTATGGTACTATAAATACTAGCTTGTAGAAGAGAAGAGGTTTTGCTAATAGAATTATCTTCATTTCTCCTGAAACATATATCGTTCATTTCTTCCTTGTCAATAAAAGAATTAGATTTTATTGTTCAATTTGAGTGATTTTACTTTTTGATAGGCGGAATTTCGAATTTTCAAAGTGAAGAGTGAAATTTGATTTAGAAGGAGAGAATTCATAAATTTCAAATCTCAAAATAAGGAAAGAAAAGACAGCTAAAGTGAAGATAAGTGCTTGTCTTTCTTCATGAATTTTTTTTTTTTTTTCAAATGTAAGCTTTTGATTTTTGAATAGCACTCCATATTCGGACATATAATTTAGGTAACTTTCGCTCCCAAGTCACTTTTTTTTTCCTTTGTAAAATAAAATACTACAATTTAGCGTTCCAGCACAACATCTACATATTAATTGACTATTCTTAATTTGGTTTCTTTTGTTCTTCTGATACATTTCGTTTTGTCTTTTTTCTTTCCCTCAAAACTAAAGATATTGTAGTAGTACAAAACATGTAAGAGTATTAGAGAAAGTGTCGTAATTATATTAGATTAAATTCAGTTAATAAAATCATAATGATTTGATAATGCCAACCAACCAACATCTTCATTTATTTGGCAATTTTTTTTGTTAAAGATCATTTTTCTGTCTGACATTTTTGTACGATTTATGAAAAATAACCTAAGCCTCTATAAAAAAATCTTAAACAAAATAGATATCAGTTTAAAAAAGATAATTATAAAAATATTATTTATAAAGAAAATCCCCAACTTCAAACATAAAAATTCAAATTATATCCCTAATAATTCCAATCAATCCAAAAGAATCCAAAAATTTATAATAATTTTTTTTATAACCTCAAATTAATATTATTAGATGTCAAGAAAACCAACGTGATATGAATCATGCAGAAAAAAGTCATATTAACTTTCTAAATCTTTATTAGCTCTAAATTTATGGTCCGTTTGGTTTAGCTATTAGCTGATAGTTGATTTCGGTTAGTGTTAGGTAAAAATTCAGTTGTAGTTGCAGTTAGTCCGGTTACTATTCCTATAATGTTGTTTTTCTTGACAAGGGGAGATGGCTACCAACGCTAAAGATATAACCCACAATCACGATAATCCACCGTTACAAATCAGTCCTTTCAAGTTGGAAGGGGCTGGAAATTATCTTGCTTAGTCAAGGACATGCCAACTATTTATCAATGCAAGAGGGTACACGGGTTATGTTACCGGCTCTAAAACTCATCTATCGGAAAGTGGCCTTATATATAATTTGTGGGAATATGAAAACTCTCTTGTTATGTCATGACTTTTGAACTCTATGGAACCGCAAATTGCTGCTGCTTTTTTTTATGCTTGACACAACAAAAATATGATATGGGACTCTTGAAGAAAGACTTATTCTAGCTAAGGAAATGCAGCTTTGGTGTTTGAGCTTTGTCTGAAAATTCAAGCCTTGAAACAAGGAGAATTGACTGTGGATGATTATTATGTAACTCTAAATGAGGTGTGGAGACTGCTTGATTATTATGATGATTTCCAAGCTAAATGCGAAGATGATGCAGTTCAATATCATAAGAAGATTGAGAGTGGGTGTATATTCAAATTTCTAGCAAGATTGAATTCTGAATATGACCCTGTTCGAGTTCAGATTTTGGGTAAGAACTCGATATTATCCTTAGAAGAAACCCATGCTTATATTCAGCAGGAAGAGTGTAAGAGGACTACTATGATGAAAACTCCTTTAATTGAAAAGGCAGGATTAGTAGCATTACAAGCTACTCGTACAACTCCTAAAAAGGATACTCGTATGACTCCTAAAAAGGATGCTCGGTTTTCTGATCATTATAACACACCTAGGCATAGCAAGGAAAAATGTTGGGAATTGATTGGGTGACCATTTCGTTGTGGCCGTGAAAGGGGCTGTGGTTGTGGTGGAGGAAGATCAGGAGCATCTCGGTATGTAGCAAATCAAGCTGAGGTGACAGCAGTTTCAGGTTTTACTCCCGCTTCCAATGCTCTTTCTACAGATAGCCTATATGTTGAAGAGTTGCAAACTTTGAGAAGCCTCTTTCAACAGGGTACACCATTTTTATCTAGTGCTACATCTCATTTTTCACGATCAAGTATGACACTTTTTGTCAATTTTATTTATGACTCTTGGATTATAGACTTGGCAGCAAACAAACATATGACAGGTTCTTTAAGAGAATTCATAGACTACTCACCATGTTTTAATATGGAAACTGTTCGTATTGCGAATGGCTCTTCGGCGCCAATTTCTGGTATAGGTTCTGTAAACTGTACATCTAACATTAATTTGAAATATGTTCTTCATATTCCTAACTTTTCAGTTAATCTCTTATTTATGCTTGCTATCACCAAAGACCTTCAATGTTGAGCCGTTTTTTTATCCAACCCATTGCTTTTTGCAGGATCTGAAGTTAGGGGAAGTGATTGGTCATGTTAGAGTGCATGATGGCTTATACCTCCTTGAGAAGAAATCCCAAGCCTTGTTAGGGAAGAGTAGTGATGTGAGTCAAGAAGTTATTATATGGCATTGACGGTTAGGATGTCCATCTTTAATGCTCTTAAACAGTTGTATTCAAATATATTTAGCCAGCGTTCTTTTGAAACCTTATTTTGTGATGCTTGTTAACTAGCTAAACGTACGATGAATGCTTATGTTTCTCATGATAACAAAAGTTCTATCCCTTTCATGACTATTCATTCTGATGTATAGGGACTTAGTTTTGTTTTTTCATTATTTGGCTATCGGTGGTTTGTTATCTTTATTGATGATTGCACTAAACTCACCTGGGTGTATTTGTTGAAAACAAAGAATGAAGTTTTTTCTTGTTTTCAATCTTTTCATAATATGATTTGTACTCAATTTGATGCTAAAGTGAAAATCTTAAGATCTGATAATAGAACTGAGTATATGGATAGTATGTTTCAAGCATACCTAGGTGCTAGAGGTATTATTCATCAAACTAGTTGTATGAGTACTAGTGCACAAAATGAGGTCGCTCAACGGAAAAATAGATATTTGTTAGAAGTTGCTAGATCACTTTTATTCACTATGAATGTTCCTAAATAATTATGGAGGGATGCCGTTCTTTCAGCTACATATCTAATTAATCGAATGCCCCTTAGAGCTATTAACTTTAAGAATCCCATAGAAGTTTTATAGGGTCATACCTCCTATACTGTTTCACTTAAGGTTTTTGGTTGTGTATGCTTTGTTCACCATAGGTATGGGAGTAAACATGATCCTAAGGCTTTAAAATGTGTGCTTGTTGGTTATTTTGCCACTCAAAAGGGCTACAACATTTTGTGAGTATGGATGTGACCTTCGGGAGTTTGAACCTTATTTTCCCTACTCCTCTTTAAGGGGAGACTAGAGTAAAAGAGGAGGTTACAACACTTCCATTGTCTGTTTTTGTACATAAGCAATTTAAGAACTTGGTCACTTTTAACGATGAACAAGACAACAAGATTGATCTTGATAAAAGGAGGAAAGGTAGATTAGACATGCCTGATCTACAAAGGTACATTAGAAAGGAGAAAGCTAGGGCTATTTTGCATGATTCTAATGACCAACCATTATCCCTGCCATCGGTTCTCGAGTCAGCAGAAACACCTCTCAATGTAAGTAATCCTAATTCTAACCCTGTGATTCATCCTAACCTTATGGTTGATGATTCAAATGTTCTTATTGCTCTAAGGAAAGGTGTGAGGTCTTGTACTCAACATCCAATCTCAAATTTTGTTTCATTTGATCGTTTGTCCCCATCCTATAGAGCCTTTGTCTTGTCTGTTTCTTCTGTTTCTATTCCATAGAATTGGTAGATAGCATATGAAGACTCAAAATGGAAGGAAGCACTAGTTGAGGAGATAAAGGCTTTGAGGAAAAATGGGACATGGGAATTGGTCGACTCCTTGAAGGACAAGAAAACAGTCGGATGCAAATGGGTATTTACAGTAAATCATAAAGCCAATGACACAGTGGAAAGGTACAAAGCAAGATTAATGGTAAAAAAATAATGCCCAAACATATGGGGTGAATTACTAGAAGACATTTGCTCCCTTTGCAAAGACGAGCACAGTAAGAATCCTATATTCATGAGAAATAAACAAGAGAAAAACATTGCCAATTAAATTGAGGCAGTGAAAGAAACAAACAACGTCAACTCCACTTTTATACGCTAACGAGTCTACAAGGCAATTCTTGATTACCGGCCTCGCAATAACAAATAAGTATCTTGGTTAGAGAAATGTTGATTGGCAAATCAGAATGTTCTGATTGAGCTTTTATGGAAATTTTATGCTGATGATGAGTGGGAATTTGACTTCTCCACAATATCATGTGACAAATCATTTGATCCATCTCCACAATATTGCGTTGATGGTATGAAGGCCACGCATACCTTGGCTGAACAGGTAAATTCTTTTTCTTCTTCTTATTATATTTAAGAAGTTTCTTTTTCATATTAATAAGAAGTTTCTTCTAAATTATTTTTGTTCATTGATTTTTTATTCCAAGAATCTTTGGAAATATGATTATTCATTATGTTGACCTAAAGAATTAATTATGCATTTTCATTACAGTTAACCTACTAACCTTTAGCCTAAATATGATTTTCACCTCAAATTTTGCGTGTTTTCCGTTTTCACCACAACTTTGTGGCAATTTCACTCTTAACTTGGCAACAATTTACCAATTTCACTCCTGATTTAAAATTGAGAGCTCAATTGAATCTGATATGAAATTTGCTGGGCTATTCCGAATTATCATGGTCTTTTAAATAATTTTATTACTTTGAGGAACTATTTCGTAATTATACGAATTATAAAATAGTCCAAAGTCATCATCAACCTTTATCCACTCCACCTACGCCTACTCTGTCATCTTCATGAGCAGCTGTGAACGAGAAAGAGCTCGTAACTCCCACGAGCAAGAGATACACATTCGGTTTATTAAAGGCATATGATATGGTTACTTATTGAAGAAAAATAAATTAGAATAGTTAAAGAAAAACAAATCTACCAATTCTATGTTTGCCTGTTGACGTGGAAGTGTTAGAAAGCAAGAATTGATAAAATTAAGGAAATATATAATTATGCTTCAATTTCATTTTTTCTAAATGTCTGTTGCTTAATGTTTAATTTTTTTTAACTGCAATTTATTTTTTTATTAATTATTTTAAATCCAGGAAAAGCTTAGTTAACATAGTATAACTAAACTTATACACATATCCTAATAATCTGCCAGATCCGAATGTACATAAAGGAAAGCAAAAACAAGAGAAAGTTAAAATTCTTGAGAAAAGAATTCATCGGAAAATCAAAGCCAAGCTTGAACATCATCTTGAACTTCAGCTCCTTTTTTAGCCAAGTAATCCACAAGTTTATTCAGATTCCTGCTAATTTGAAGGAACGTAATTGATGGTAAAGAGTCAAGTAATCTGTCCAAAATATTAAAACCTTCCCACCAAAGCCAAGTCTCTTGTCATGATTAGTCATCCATACCAAAGCATTTTGAGGATCAGACTCAATAATCAAGGGATTAAACTTATGCATTGAAATTGCAAAATTTTTAATAGCATGAAGAATTGCAAGGAACTCTGCTTTATTGGAATCCATGATCCCTAGGTTAAAATGAAAAGTGCATCAAATATTATCAAGATGGTCCGAAGAACCAGTGATTTTTTGCAGCCCTAACTCCTGTTTTGCTACCCAACAAGAAGAAAGTTATTATTCACTGCTATTAACCCTACCAAAAAATTGAGTAACTGCACTTGAATTGGACAAATGATTTTAATAATATTTACAATTGAACAAAAACTTATTGTTCTAAATGAAAAGTGCATCAAATATTATCAAGATGGTCCGAAGAACCAGTGATTTTTTGCAGCCCTAACTCCTGTTTTGCTACCCAACAAGAAGAAAGTTATTATTTACTGCTATTAACCCTACCAAAAAATTGAGTAACTGCACTTGAATTGGACAAATGATTTTAATAATATTTACAATTGAACAAAAACTTATTGTTCTGACACTTCTCAGTCAAAGAAAGCAACTCCAAGTAATTTTCACCTCGCAACAGAAAACTAAAAATAGTAGCTATGTGCTAAAAGAACTCAGACCAATCTGACTCAGTCCTATCTGTTAGGTTCAATTTGGTTCCCACAAAATCCGAACTCAACCTATCCCGACCTGACTTGGGCCGGAGGTAAAATCAGGTTCAGTTTGGTCCATTATTCAACAAATTTTTTACTGTCATGTTTAAATATTTGGATTAGCTTTGACCAGTACCTAAGGACGGATACATGTAGAAGCTTACGGGGGTTGTAGCCCCTCTCAATATTTTATTTCCTTTAAATGTTTACACTAGTGATAAATAGTTAAAAGTGAAAAAAATGATAAAGTCCCTCCCAATATTTGTATTTTCGTTAAATTTCAACACTAGCAACAAAATGGTTAAAAGTGAAAAACATGATAAAATCCCTCCGAATATTTTAATTTTCTATAAATTTCAACACTAATAATAAAAAGTTAAATGAAGAAAAAATGATTTAAAATAAAAATTGACATAACTATATATTCAGTACAGTACATAATTAATTATAGCAGGTATTAAGTGAGTATTTATGTAAAGTGTTTTTTATCTTAATAATAATAGATAAAAATAATTATTTAACATAACAAAGTTAATAAAAACTTACATGTCAAAATAAAAGCAAAACCATACATTTATACTGTATTGGGAATGAATTTCTTAAAAAAATAATTCAAATATTATTTTTAGGACAAAAATAATTTTATTTTGGAATTGAATTGAATATGATGAATTTCATCAATTTTTCTTTTGGCCCTCCCAATTTTCAATTCTGGGTCCGTCCATGCTCGAACCTGATGACCCATTCACACTCTTAAAATTGATGAATTAATATGAGCAAATACTTAAAACTTATATGCATAGTTAAACCCTTATTATTCATCCTTACAATAGTATCTTGATTACATTTTAGATGTAGATTTTTCATTCCTAATAGTTGATTTAATTTCATTGACAATTGAAAAGTTATTGTTAATCAGTTATTTACAAATATTAGAATATTAACTTTTGTTCTTTCTAATTTAAACTAAGTAAATAATAGGTGCGTGCCATTATTTAACTTTAAAGGGCTCAGTGTTGGCATGGTAGTACTTGAAAAAATATCACAAGAATGGCATAAATTTTATTTATTAATTTAATATTTTTAATTTAATTAAAGGATTGTGCGTTAAAATTTTAAAATAAATTGTTAAATTTTTTATTTTATTTGAAATGAAAAAATTTGCATTTTGTTATTAAGTACCTAAACATGCATAAACCTAGCAAATCAATTTAATAAAAGTAATCAATTTAATAAAAGTTGCACTAGATTTTAAAAATAATTTGTTTTTAACTTAAAAAGATTATTTCTTAACTGTAATAACAATAAATATTTCTGTCAATGTGCAATTATTATGCTATGCATAAAGATTAGTTATCAATTTTATATGCATGAATCGTGATTTTGACTAATTATCAACACTAATCTCGTTTTATCTAATGCATGCGATTTGTCATGCAAAATCCCACGTTTTAACTAAAATTGGAAATCACATTTCACTTATATTTATCCTATAAATTTTGCTCAATCAATTATAAATTTGAATTGACTATTGGTTTATAGTATTGTATTAGCAATTGGCAAAAAAAAAAATTCAATACATGAGACAATAGAAAAAGTGATTTTCAGATATTGGAGTAATTAAACTAATGATAAACTTAATTTAGAAAAGAGATATGTATGTAACTCTGTGGATAGAGCTTTTTTTTTCCTAAGCAGAAGTGCAAAAATAAATAACACTTCATATTTTACTGCTGCTAGTGCTAGTTTTTTTCTTTTGGCATAAGCATGTGTTAGTTTATTGCAATTTCAAAAACAGTCTCTTCTTCTCAGACTTTGTGGGAAACCTTCTACAACATTAAAAGAAGTTAGTGTGATGTTTCAGCATATTCTAAGATCAGCTAATCACTTTACTTATGTACTTGCAAAACAAAGAGGTAGTAGGTAGTTTAATTTGTATGCAGTATTATTGTATTGATGAACAAGAGAAAAATGTTTTCTATATAGTAGTTTATATTTTCAATACAATGTTTTTTATACATTTGAAGTGTTAGTATATTATGCTTGTATCATAGTTGAAGGCTAAAAGAGTGTCAGTGTGTCCAGTAATGCTTGAGGGCTATTTATAGTGGGGATAAAGCACTATACGTCAACAGTAGGTGGTATGGAGCATAGTATGGGGCGGTGCCATGAGGGGAGCTTTGATAGTACCACGCGGGTGGTTGGTGACCCATAGGTGACGAGGCCAGCCCAGGCTCATAACTGATTGACGGCCCATTAGTGTTGGTGTTGTTAGAAACGCGTTAGTTTCTGAAATAAAATAAACAAACGGATCTATGAATTTGATTAGAAACTGCAGCAATATAATAATAATAAGTAATTAAACACAACGAAAAATAAATTAACGATAAACCTTAACACCAATGAAGGAGATTGAGATACAGAAAAGCTGAGGCCTGTATGAACAGTCTCCTTAAGATGAGATTTGTCCGTGCTAGACAACTGTCTCCCAGGATACAACAGCGAGAGCGTAGGCGAACACAACTGCGAGCAGAGTTTATCACCAGACCCTAGAACTAGAGACTGCCCAACGAAAGCAAGAAGGAAAACGAATTTCGGATTTTAGATGTGAAAATCAGAATTGTTCGTGCAAAAACGTAAGCTGCCCTATAGAAAACAAATTGCCAAAAGTTGCAAAATAAGAAGACAGTAGACGTATTTATAGGCAGTCAGTGGGAAGATAAAATGGAGTCTGGCTGTGTTTTAATTGGATTCGGATTCAGTCTTTGAATTTGATTAAAAGAAGTAACGAACGGATAAGGAGATAAGAGATAAGGTTTTAATTCGGATTGAATTAAAACACTGCACACACAGCACACATAGCTAATTCGATTCGAATTAGGACTGTAAAACGTAGACAGAAGTAAAATTGGGCCGGGTATTCGTGACGCGTACGACGTGCGGGCATGCCATGGAATTTGCTGGACAGGATATGGGATTTGCACCCCCCTGCGCGCCTCCGTGCGCGGGAGCGTATAATGTATGTTTATATTGTTACACCTAACAAATTGGTCTTTCAATATAAGCCACTCCACCATCCCATTATTTTTTCAATGTGGGATAAGTCATTTTAGAACACATTTAAACATTGTCCCAAGCATACTTTGAGATTCAATTTCTCATTCACCTTAAACCCGTTTTGAGCATATAGTATACCATTGGAAAGCTCTCATTGCGTAGAATACGTTGACCCATTTCACGTTATTCAAAACGCAATATTTCCATTAAATAATTATGCTCAAAGTTAACCAAATAACACACCAATTTTCTAACAAAACTGTTGTTTTGTTTACCAAGATGAAGCAACTAGACTTTCAAACTCAAGCTTGCCCCTT
>CATIWJ010445208.1:0-14506 GCA_949640765.1 Croton laevigatus | reverse complement strand
CGATCAATCTAAAAATTTCTTCATGTGAGGATTTTAATAGTTAATGTGTATGATTTAATCTGCGTGGCAAGGGCTCCTTATGTGTAAAATAATTATTGATTTGTTGTAATTAGTCATCAAGCTGACCTGGTGACTCCGAGGTAGCATATAATTGCTCATTTGGCTTGACAGCTAAGCTAGTATTGTAAACCAGTACAAACATTGAGTCAATTAGGTTCGGTTAATTTTGAGGTAACCAAGACTTGCTCGACCCAAGAATAGTTAACAGCAATAGAAGAAAAGAAATATTATAACAAAAGTGAATCAGAAGAATCTCCAATGAATCAAAAATAAAAAATGAACATATAACTTGTACTTTTCTATTATACAATGTACGAACTCAAAATCCTATAAATCTTTGGAAGAATCTATAGGCTGACTCAGCAAAATGTTATATGTTTACAATAGAAAATTTATGGTATATTTACTATGTAATATGCAAAAACAACAGAAAAACTTTCTGGTTGCTTACTCAACTGCAAAATCTATAATCAATTCTTCCAAGATACTGTCAATCATCTCACTAACAGCATCTTCTGCATCGATTCGAACGTCCATCCACGTTCTTGATTTCGTCAAATCTTCTTCAAAAATTTCACCCAATGTTCGTGAAGGTTGTGCCAAGAGGAGGTTCCAATCAAAATGTTTTACCACCTCATTGACTATGTTTTCCGTCATCGTAGCGGAAAGAATTCTCGGTTTCAGAAATGATAACCATCTCGAGCATTTTAAATAGCATCTGCATACGTCTACAGTGACTTCATTAACATAGTCAAAGAGGAGTCCGTGATCGCCACTGAATTCATTTGGATGTCCAAGTTTGTCGCTAAGTAGTGATTGGTCAAGGAGTTGATCTGAGAAGTTGTATTTCTTCCTCAGTTCATCCCAGTCAAAATGACAAGCTTCCAACAATGTGGTTACGTACTCAAATGCAGGTTTATACTCTTCTGTGGAAATACTTGAATTGATATTATTCAGACTCAATTGAGATTGATCAGTAGTACTCGTAGCTAAGCAGCCTTCTTTGATACCAATTGATGGAAGCGGTATTAATGGTGGATCTGCAATAACTTTTTGCCCCACAAACTCACTGGTAAGTTTAAATAACAATAATCGGTGAAGGTTAATTTCCTAATACAAGTGCTTACCGGGTTCAGTATTTGAAGGGCTATTGTTGATATCATCTGCCATAAATTTATCAAGAACTGATACTGGACTTGGCTGCTCCGTCTGTTTATTCGTATCAAATGCTTCAAATCTTTGATTCTTTAGAGGGCTATATGAATAATCATCTATTGAAGATGTTGATGTCTGATTCTTAATCGGTGAATCCTAAAAAGGGAAAAAATTGGTGTAAAGATACTAACTAAAAGCTCGAATCACAAACCAACTATACAAGAACTTCAGAAATTATAAAATTTAGTATTTACCTCTCTTGAAAAATCCAAAGACCCCCTATCTTCACAACTATCTACCATCTCAGAGCTTTGATTGATGTAATTATTAGGTGAACCATCTGGTTGGGAAGGTGGTACAGAAGGAATACTTTCTTCTGAATTTTCACAACATGTTTTTTCTACAATATTTAATAGAGCTTAAGTAAGATTTATGACTGCTATAAAGAGAATATAAATGAGCATCATCATGATTTAATAAGTGATAAAAAGTTTACCTTTATGGCTAGAATCATTACTAAGCAAAGAACTGATTTTGTGCTCTTCGTCATCACGAAAACAGTTGCTTGAGATGCCGTTACTCGTTTCATGCTCTTGGATCTGTTTCCTGCAAACAGCCTCTTCTTTCTGCCTCACGGGACTTGAACAACTATTTGTTCTTTCTTTCTGATTCCAATTGTTCTCACTCGCTATATGGTGGTAGCAATAGGAAGAAAATCTCATCCGCGGGGAAACCACATGTAAGAGGTCATGTTCGGGAAGAAGCTTGCTGTCACTGATTTTTCCACACTCCCTTTTCAGTAAATTTGTATTTTCATTTCTGAACCCCGAATTAATATCTACACAGTGTTCATTTCTCTCGAGATGAGAATTTTCCTTACCACTTTCACATGCTGAATCAGCATTATCTCTAATAACTGTAACAAACTGACTCTCCTTGTCCATCTTGTCTTCGTTGTTGACACCGATTGAAGGCTTGATCATTCCTTCAAAATCTGAAGAGGATTCGTCTGATGAGTTGCTATATGCACTACCCAATACTGTTTCTTCGCCACCTAGTCCACGCACTTCAAAGTTATGGATAGGCTTGTCATGTAGTCGATTATCTATCAACGTAACCTGTTGCTCTTTTCTGCTTACCCGTATAGCATGCATCAACTTTCTCTTCATCTGTTCAAATGAAAAATGTACAGGTTTAACACTCTGCTCTACTCTCCTTAGTCTGTAATGAGCCTGTGAAGAGTCATCATTACTATCTGCACAGTTTTCCAATCTTTTCGAATTAGGCCTGACCACTACTATTTTCTCCAAGGGCTGAGTACATTCCCTTGCATTCCTTGCCCGGAATTTTGATAATTCAGCTTTCGTGGACATTTTAATCTGCTGCTTTTTTTCTTGAGAGTCTCTCAATTCTTCAATGTGTTTCACCAACAGAGAATTGGGATCTTGTAGGAGCTTTACAAATAAGTCCTTGTTGGAATTCAGTATCTTTAATGCATCTAACAAGTCCTTAGACCGATGATTTTCCCCATCAGCAATAAGGTGTTTTCCATCAATCAACCTCTGGTTTATAAATGCTTCAGTTGCTTCATTCATTTTAACTTGAAGGTTGATCTCGCTGTGTCGGTCATGCTGCATGATATTGTCATCATTGCACACCTGCACCTCTGCTGAGATTGCAGAGTCTAATGACTTCACAGACTGGTCACTTTCAGCCAAAGTTTGATTGGGAATGTTCCCATGATCCATAGTTGATACATCATAACAACCATAAATTGGTAAACGGTGAGATCTCCAGGACTTGGTCGATTTTCTAGGGCTCCTTGATTGGCCGTTATGGCGTTGAGATTCAGATTGTATATTTTCCACTTTAGCTGCCGTTATCTTCTTCTTCTTTTGCAGATCAATAGACACATCTCCTTTAATTTTCTTTACTTTTGCATAGCCAGAATTCATCATTGGGGTCTTCTTTTGTGCTCCATCCTGCAATTAATTTTCTATAAGCATATTGAAACCAAGGCAAAATCATATATATATATATATATATATATATATAGCACAAAAAGAAAAATGAGATAAAATTTAATGTAACACTTACATGAATGCTATTATCTGAATGCAAATCAAGCCTATTCTGTATGTACCCATCACCTGTTCATGAGAAATTTAAAAAAAAAAATCAGTTTTGTTCGAAATTATAGCAGTAGGGTCAAAAGAAATACATGTCTAGCTTTGGCTCAGGATGCTTGCTTATTTCTTGCAAGACCCAAAAGACAATGTTATTTAAGGCAGTGGAAAAACCAAACATCTGTCATTACAATGAAACTTAACATCACAAATGACAAAAATGCTTATATTGTTTTCTTTTCCATAACATAATTTTTGAAGCTCGTGAAATTCTTCTTATGAAAAAAAAAATCAGCTAACAAAGAGCAGAAGAACATATTCATTGCAAGCTAATATTACTCATCTTGAATAAAAGAATTCTTACCATGAGAAATTTTCTTTAAGGTTTTCTTATCAGCATCAGAAATAAGCTTCTTCGAATGACCTTGCCGAAAATGAAAGAAGCTGATTAAGCTATATACGCATCTTGACTTGTACTTCTCATAAAGCTCAGGACTCTTTGGCACAGGACTGTAAGGGAAAGGACTCTTTGGCATAGGACTTCTTGGCAAAGGGCTCCTTGGCACAGAGTTCTTTGACAATGAGGTCTTCAACATACTGCTATTAGGTGATCTCCTTTCTAATTCCATGGCATATAGCACTTACTTCTCTGCTACAAATACTCCAGAATCTCAGCAAAGCAGCGTCATCAAACTGAGGGTGTCAAGCAATACAGAAACCTCAAATTTAACAGCTTCCACTAACAATACAATTAAAAACAAAAAGGAAAAACTTTTTGGACTATTATTTAATAAAAAAATCTGTCTTTAGTCTTTCCCAGTGGGATAATTCTGTTTAAACTCATCTTTGAACCTTCCCACAAAAAAATTTCCCGCAAATTTAATAAAGAAGAAGAGGGAAATCAAAGAAAGAAGCCTTTTTCTTTTTGCACTTCAAGGAATACCCTTTCTCTTTTTGTTTTTAGACAATCACTGCACATTAAACTAGAAAATAAAATTTAAAGCAAGAACAAACTTTATAAAAGCTAAGCTACATTAAGCAAGACCGCTTCTTTACTGTCTTCTTTAACTAGAATCAGGACAAATGTTAGAATTTAAACAAAAATAGCCATACCCATTTCTTAATTTTCATTGGAAAACACCAAAAAAAGGCATAAAAAGGAAAATTCTTGAAATAAATAGGAACAACAAGCAAGAGAAAGAGATGATTAAGTACCTCAAGAAAAACTGAAACTTTTATTAAATGGTAGACTTTAAAAGGCCAATAAGAACAGTAACCAATGTCCCTTCATCTACTAAATAAGAAAATAAAGTAGTAATATCATTTCATTTCTGTTTTCCTTTGGGTAAATCAAACAAACTGTTGCTGTGCTTTAAATTCTTTCCATTAAAAACCAATAAAGGTTAGAGAAAGACTTGAAACAGAGAGGAGGAAACTGGAAAGCCAAGAAATGGAAGATATGGAGAAGAGAAAATGGAGGCATTAAATGATATATTGACTGGTAAATTGCAGATACGTGCTTACAGGGGAAATCTTTCAAATGAAGGAAAAAATTTTGTCTTTGCTTTCCCATTTCCCTCCCTCTTCCTCTGGGATTTATTTTTCTATGTTAAATTATTGTTTAATCCTTATATTTTTAAAAATATTCAATAGTTATATTTACCATTTAAAAAATATATATCAATGTGTCCTTTTCATTTATATTTCTATTGAATTAATAATTATTTGATCTACCAAGTAAAATCTAATTAGTCCTTTCACATTGAAAAAAAAAAAGAACATATTGAATTGAGTATTATTTATTTTTTGTTTTAACATAAATACTATCGATACTAGGGAAAATTGGGGAAATGGATTGGAATAAGTCTCGAACTCGGATCTCAGTTCTAGGAAATAAGTGTCTTACCACTAGGTTACCTTTTTGGGCTTAAATAGAGTATTATTTAAAGAAATGATTACTTATATTGTATCATATTATTTGACCTAAATATTTGATGATAATTTTATAATTTTTTATTATGGAAGAAGGATATACAAAAAATATGCCTTATTTTAGTCCATAAAAAATAATCTCAAATATATATTTGTATTGCATTATATATATATATATTTATTTATTTATTATTGGATTATATTTTGATGTGATATTAATTAATACATACGCAATATATATATATATTTTTATTTTATGAAAAAAATAATTTATATAGGAAAATTTTCTGGTCAAGATTTTTTTTTTTAAAAAAAAAAAAACCCATACTACTAGAACAATGAATTAAACAATTTCTCATAACAATAGGATTAAATAGCTACTTACAAATAAGAACAAGGACTAAACAGTAAGTTTTCCATTAAACAAAGTCGTAATTATTGTTCTCTCTGTTTCGTTAACTGGGCTATGCTAATGGGTTCATAAAAAGAGTAAAATAAGGTGTCGTTTTATGCATGAGAGAGAAGCGTTTTATTGATTTTTCATGGGAAAGAGCGTTTGGTTTGGTATATTAGTAGAGACGTAGTTGTCTTCCCAGGTAGCTTAACTTGTCAGTATAATGTGTCAGGGATTATTATTATTATTATTATTACATTATATGGTTTTATTTTTCAAAATTTTTGTTTTCTTTTGATCTTATATTTTTGAACTATGGATTAGATTTATTCTCAGCCTTTCGTGTTTTGAATTTTTTACTATGATTGTGATGGTTTAACCTATTACATAACCTGCATATTTAAACTGTAAAAATCATGCATTAAAATTAACGATTTTTTCTACTTTAATAATAGTGAATAAATTAAATATTAGTTAGTAAACTTTCTTATATACTTTCTAAAAAAAAAAAAATATATCAGTACTACGAAGATAAGTTTATAGGAAAATAATTTTATAAAATGTCGAACTAAAATTTTATTTCTCTCTTTCAGAAAAATTAATTTATTAAGACCGAAGCTAATCTCAGGGCCGCCTCAACCTTAAGGCTGCTAAAGTAAATGCCTTAGGCTGTAAAAAATTGCAACCTTTACTTTTTTTTTTTTTTTTAAGTATCCACTTAATATCTCATGGTATGACTGAATTTAAAATCGTTTAAGGGCTCCATACTAACCCATTAAAATCGGTGATACTGACCCTTAAGGTGCTATATTCCCACGGATTCAACTTAAGATCTAGTGATTAAGTTGGAATGGCTGCATCCTTTCTAATATAAATATATATTGGTCCAAAATCTAATAATGAATAAGTTAAAAATTCTTAAAATAATAAAATCTAATAATGGCTATAATTATAGTATTTGAAATTAGTTTACTATCAATACAAAGGCCATATGTTTAGTCTTTAGGCCATTTTAATTGTTGAGCCATGGCTAATATGACTTTTATTATAATGGCATGGCTAATATGATTTTTATTATAATGGCTAATATGACTTTTATATTTATAATAAAAATGAGAAAATAATTGTCAACATTCAACGCCCAATTAACATTGAATTTTATTTTATTTTTAATCGAAATAAAAATATTATTAAAGAATTGAATGATTGTTGCTTGTAGTATAGTTCGGGTTAGATTTTGTAGTTTTTTTTTTTTAACAAACAGATTTTGTAGCTAATATGTATATATTTTGCGAGATTCAATTAGTGAGCTATGTAAACTTATCTTAAAAAAAATATAAAACATGGAATGTAAACATTAATTAGATATTACTCAAGAAATATATTGTTTATTAAGGGAAATTTTAATATTTTGTCCATTGACTTGATTTTCAATCTTACATGCCTCTTTTATAACATTGGTATCGTCCAAAATGTTTCTATAAAATTATATTCTTTTAGGTTAAATATATATTTTTAAAATTATATTAAATAAATTAATTTATAAAAGATAATTCAATTCGGAAAAAAGGTAATCTAATTAATATTATATTTATAGAAGGTAATTTTTTTAATTCGAAAAAGATAATCTAATTAGTATTATATATATTTTTTAACACAAAGTATTATATTATGTTTGTAATAATAAAATTATTTTTTATTAATAATATATAAAAAATTAAAAAGTATGAAATACTTAAACAATATAAAAATACGTTTACAACCTTCAATTGAAACGACGTGGACTTTCTAAAATGAAATAAATTAATAAATCAATACGACGGAGTTGTAGTTTTTTGGATAGAATTGATTTTCCAATGATGAGATAAGTCAGAGTTCAGTTTGGAGCTCCGTGGGTATCATTAAATTTAACCAATTTAATTATGAATTTAACAATTTAATTATGAAAGTCGATATATGCAGGTAACGAATTTAACAATTGTCATTATGAACTTATGATTATTCTACTTTATTTACTACTAACTTCAAACTTCACTCCACTTTTAAACTAAAAAGTAATCCATAAGGCTAAGGAACCAAGACAGCGTCAAATCTTGAAATCTAGTTTAATTTTGAACTAGAAAAAACACGACACGTGGAATTTGTCTTAAAATAAAATTTCGAACCTAAATCTGAAACATTAGAATTCACCACGTATATTTTGTTTTAAAATAAAAATATTGTCTTAATGTTGCTTAATTCTAAAATATGATGTTATTAAATTAATATATTTAAATCATAATTATAATTCTATCATAATCAAAATTCTAGCTAACAGATTTTGAGATAGCGTTTCTTTTAACTTTTACCTTAATCCAAATTCTAACAAAATTGAGGATTAATTTTAAAATTTAAAATTAACTATATACCAAATTATATCTTAATTAATTAACGTATGGTTTATTAATTAATTAAAATATACAAAATATTATAATATTGGTTATATTTTACTAGTTGACACAAAAAAAAAAAAACGTTACTTACCCTTAATTTGTTTATATTTTAATGTATTATTTGATAAAATACTGCAACGTGTAAAATAAATGCATTAAATAATTTAACTTGGTACAGTTTTTGGATTCTCTTCTCCATTAAAAAAATTATATTAGATGCTCCCATTTATATATTTTTAAATACATATTTACTAAAAGGAACCATTCAAATTCCAATAGTTAAAAATGTAAATGTAAAAATTATTGTACTAAAAATGTCCAATGCTTATATATATCTGTTCCCATTCGTGAACTGTCCATTCACGGTTGAACCATAATTGACCATTATTGATGATTCTAATTACGGTTTATAAAGTTTCAGTTTCGATTATAGTTAAGGTTTGGATATGGTTAAAAATCAACAATTTTTACCGATTCAAATATTCTGTTATCTCGGCCTATTCTACAAACAAAATTTGATTTGAATCATGTTAGAACCGTGGGTTCATAGTATGAAGCAATATTCATGGTCAGAATTTGTATGCATGTTTTGAATTAATCGAGTGGATATTATCGAAGACATGATTTATTGCATGTGGGCGGATTATGTAATCATCAACATCGGTCAATTTGTGTGACCCACACCACAGCCCACAGCTCTCTTTCAACCCATCTTTCAAATATGCAACTTCATACAGCACTATGCACCCATAGTGAAAATTAACTTTTCACTTAAAAATTTACAATTTATTTTCAAATTATGTAATCTAATGATATTTTAAATCAAGTAAAACAAATCATGGCTAAGAGTATTATTTTTTTTATTAAAATGTCAAATTCGCTCCTATATTTTTAATAAAACATATCCATCTCATTTTATTTATTTATTTTTAATTATTTATCCTCTCATGTCTATGACCAAATAAACGAATTAATAAATATATTCAAATTATAAAGGTGTGGGATTAATTAAATATAAAGAGAATGAAATACTTATAACAAAAAAATGTATTTTCTATAAATTGACTTAAGTTATTTTAATTATAACGTGAACTGAATTTATTATAAGCCAAATTAATAAATAATGAATGAAAATGAAGTTAACTAAATTAATAATAAATTGATTAGTGCGAATTTCCATCCGGATGTTAAACAAGGAAATGGCTACATTCTATTACCTAACTCATAAAATAATTCTCTCCTTTAAATTAAACAAAAATTAAATGAATAAATAAATATACTCAAGATTGCTATTCACGTCACCTATTAAACATAGGAATAGGGGCGTAGCCAGTCGATAGGGAAGGGGCCTACTTTTCCGTCGGCAGAGCAATAGTGGCGGCAATAGCAACGGCAGCAGGCAAGAATTTCCTAAAATAAATTAAATTTTATATTTAAAATCAATCTAAGAAACTTAAATGAAATGAATAAATGAATCCAGATGCGTATCTGAAATTATGCAGAGGCTTTTTTGAGCACGGAGGACAACTTTAGGCATTATTATCAAAATCTAGAGATTGTGCTTGTACTTCTCCTAAAACGCAAGAGCCATGAGCGTTTTGACCAAAAAGCCGCCGTTTTCAATTCCCAGACGCGCCCTAGATATGAGCTAAACGACTTGCCGTTTTGGCTTCCTTCTTCGCCTGCCAAACTAATTTCGAGTCGTTCAACCAGTTACCAAACCCGAATCAAACCCATCAATTTTGGCGACAATTCGTGCAACCTTTATACCAACCTTCTTTCCTTAAGATCACCATTCGGTTTGCAACGTTTTTCCGGCATATGTTAGTTACCGGAATCAAAGATATTTCATTTAGAACTTCAGATTGAGGACTTTTTTCTTCATTTTTCTCCTAAAATTTCATGGGGTTTAATGCCCCTTTGGCCCCAACTGACTACGTCATACATAGGAATATAAAAATACTTATCTTATTCGCATTTCATTCTATTTTATTTTGTGTACCTAACATAACGTGTTAAAAAAAACAAAAAAAAAAACATAACGTGTTAGTGAGCAGTAGCATTTTGAATCATTTACCTATATTAAAAACTTGGTTTGAATTATTAAGCATCCTCTGTTCAGAAGTACGGAATATTCAATGTGGCAATATATTGACATCATTTCTCACGTTGCACTTTCATTAATTTTAGATTTTTTAATAAATTTTATGTCTATTTCATATCAAAATTATTATAAAAATTTATTGAATTTTCACAATACTGTATATTTTTAAGTTTTATAATATAACCAAATCAAATCAAATTTAATGAAAAAAAAATACTACTAATTTTTAATTTATTTAATTTATTTTTAAAATTAATTATACATTTCTAATTTCTGATCTAATCATCGAACATTGATTAAATCACAAGTTTCATCCAATTGCATATTGATAATCAAATTACTATTTTGTTTCAAAGAAAAATATAATTAAATTATGTTTTTTTTAAAAGAATTTCTTTAACTCAAAACCATCCACAAAATTAAATTAATGGAAAATATTTCATACCATTTTCTCATTTGGCACCGAAATTTTGACAAATTGGGTGAAATATAGCCGTCCAAATCTGAACCAATAAAGGTTGGGTCCAGTAACAGCATTCATTAAGCACGACTTACCATAACATCTGATAGATATGGCTAGACAAAGAGCCCCAAAAACATAAAATCCAAAGAATGTTATTTATGCCAATTTTGATGGTAGCCATATTGCTATAATTAATTGTTTGATTAGATGCTTGAAAATTCTTTATTTGTTTGATTTTGACACTATTATGTTCTTTTTTATTTTCTTTTATTTTGGTTTGTGGTTTTTATGTATTGAATTTGATCTTGACGGCAGTTGATACAAGTAGACTTAATAATTTATAAAAAGAAGAAACATTTATGATTTTGGTTGAAACTTTTCCATCTAAAAAAAAAGAAAATATATGTCTTAAATTACTCGGATTAAAATAATTATTAGTAGAAAATACATTTTTTTTAAAATAAATTCATTTCTTTTATTTTGCATTCTCTTAATCTATCTGTTGTATATCTATATATTCAAAAACATCTTCAGCTATAAGTTTTTTTTTTTTTTTTTCATAATTCGAATTGAACTCATATATTAAGAGCGCCTCTAATACAACATTTTCTATTAGATTATGTGTCGTTATAATAAAAGGTGTGTGAAAGATGGTGTGAATGAATGTTTATGAGTAGACAGTCAATATAAATATATAAGCAATCATAATGTATCATAAATATAAACATTATTTAGAAGACTGTCTAAAAATAAAAAGTGGGTTATACAATATCAAGTTAACGTTAGCTTCATATCATAAATGCACATTATCATTGGAGAACATTTTAAAAATAAAATCATTTAATTTTTTCTGATGTGGCAAAATGATTAGAGTATTCCATACTATCATTAGAGATGCTCTAATAGCATCATAATCACTATATTAGAAATTAAATATAGAATAACAACATTCCACTATAAAGAATCAGACATAGAAATTATCGCCCTAGCCATAGTATAAGTCGCATAATTTGTTGACCTTTTGGTAAAACTAAAAACACATGATGACAATTCTAAAGATAGAGCTTTGCAATATGCAACAATGAAACCAAAATATGACAAATCCTCATTTGTACCTTTCAAAGCTTGAATAATTATTAAAGCATCAGTTTCAAACACAAACCCTTGGTTCCAACCTTTACTCTTCACCCCACTCAACGCCTCCTTAACCCCCATAGCTTTTGCAACCAAAGATGGTGGAGACCAAACAACATGATATGGCAACACCACATGACTTAAAGATTCATTTACTTGCCTGAGTTTGTTGCCATTCATGATCAAATTTTTCAGAAGCAAACACAATCTCAACTATGGTTAAAAATTTCTGGCTCCAAACCACCTTATTTCTATGAAACCATAGTTATAAACATATAATCACACTCTACTTACTTTTATTATAAGTTGTCCTAATATAGTTAAAAAAACTCAAAAAAATGCTTTACCCACCCAATGCCTGGCAGTTACTACCAACAACCCACATCAATCGAGCATTCCATAAAAAGTTGATGCAAGCCTCCTCTATGTTTGAGTTTCTTCAAAGGGTGTGGTCGCTCAACGCTCAGTTTGAGGAGAGGTCGCTTTCTCCCGAACTCGAGGTGAGGTCAAGGTCACTTGTGTCTGGTCAAGGGGAGAGGTCACCCTCAGGACCTCAACCTCTTTACTAGGATGGGCTACTGGACCCTGATAATCTAGAGGCCTCTTGGGCTATGGGATTCAAGGGGCTCATTGAATCCTATTGGATGTGGGATTTTCGGGGTTCCACCACCTTAGACTCCTTATAAAAGGTCCTTTCCTGGCACAAGTCAAGGCTAGGTATATTTCAGACTTTCATTGGTACAGTGAGCGTGGATTGAACATGCGACCTTCATATTACAGCACATGACAATGAAGAATGGGAGGTTATATCACGGAAGTCTAAGAACAAGGTTGCAAGTAGTGCTTCTAAACCCCCTTAGCCCAACCCCCAAATTCGAGGGAGTTTAATTTTGTAACACCCCTTACCCCGACCATTTACAGTCGAACTAAGAAGTGTCACATTACATATTACATAATCTGTCTACTTAATTTACAATAATAAGGGTATATTTTTTTTCTATCTACCCTTGTTTTACATGTGTTGACTTCATCTTCACAGTATATGCCAGTCTAAGTTCTTCGGGTCCATTTGCTATTTATCAATTCATGTTCCTTTCACATCTTTCGAAGACCTACAAGTTCAGGATTAACCAAACTTACTGAGCTATTACGCTCAGTTGATACTTTAACTAATATAAAGCATAATTAATTTAATTGCACATGCATAATTTTAAACAATATTAAGCAATATTTAAATTTCATAAATCACTTTAATAAAATAAATTACTTAATCAAAATTTTAGTTGTTTAGCTCTACTAGGTACTTAGGTGAACATAGGGATAAAGTCACAATCAGAATTTCACAATCAGAATTTTCAGTATGGTAGAGATTTGTTCTTACCAATACCGAACTTTATCATTTCAAACGGCCGTATTCAAATTCAAGTGATACGACTGACTCAGTCAGTATCACTTTGTTTCATCATTCAATTTGTCCACAATTTTACAATTTTGTAGTACTGCTTAGTATATATGATGCATCATACCCTTATCTCACTAGTTCAACTTATCCTAAGTAGATCAATAAATATTTACTGTATCAATTTTACTTTTATCAAATTTACGAAATAATTACCAACACAATATTCTTTTCGAAATTCAACACTTATTTATCGAGTACCTCTTCAATTTTCTTTTCATAATTCAATCAAAAATATCATTATTTTAAATCATTATCTTCTTCAAAAATATAATCATAACATATTTACTTTTATAAAAAATATACATATCAAAAAAATCATCTTTAATAAATACGGTATTTATTTTTATCAAAATATACTTATTCCACAAATAACAAATTTATCAACACATCTATAAATTTTGTATATCAAATATTTCACAAATTATCAAATACTTTTAGTCTCTAATTAAATACTTTTACTTGTTATATAATATTTATTGAAATTTTTTTACACAAATTTTTACCAAAATATAATTTCTTTCATCACAAATATATTTCGTTTAATTTCTTTATCTAATTATTTTAAGATTTACTATGTAGTAATTTTTCAAAAATAATATTTTAACTCATAATTTTTCCAAATATCTAGTAAGTATTATTTCCTCAAATTAAAGATATAATAGTTTTATAAAATCACTTAACTCTTTTCATATATCAAAATTTCTTATATAACATAATATATCAAAATATTAATTTATTCTAAATAACTTGATTTATTAAGTACTTATTTATATTTCAAATACTTTTTCTAAAATATATATATATCTTTTAAAATATAAATAACAATATTAACAACAACTATAATAACCATAATAATGATTTTTGTAGTAAAAATAACATTAATAATAAAAATAAAGATAATAATAGTAGTTGTAAAAATAATAATAATTATAGTAGTACAAATAATAACAATAATAATAGTAGACAAATTAATAATAATAATAATAGTAATAATAATAATAATAATGATGATGATAGTAACATCAATTTAATTTATCAAAATACTAACTTTACTTTTCATAAGAATATTCAATATTCTTAATTTTTTCTTTTATTAACAAAAATCACAATCTCAAATAAATCATATCCAGATAAATAGACATTTATCACAAATATTTATCTTTTAATACAAATATTAAAAATATGCACAAAATTTAACTTTGCATTAATTAAAGTATCAAACCTGTCTCCGTTGACACTGTCCC
>CATIWJ010445189.1:0-24602 GCA_949640765.1 Croton laevigatus | reverse complement strand
TTATATTAGTTAAAGTATCCACTGAGCGTAATAGCTCAGCAAGTTTGGTTAATCCTGAACTTGTAGGTCTCCGAAAGATGTAAAAGAATCAGGAACTGATAAATAGCAAATGGGCCCGAAGAACTTAGACTGGCATATACTGTGAAGATGAAGTCAGCACATATAAAGCTAGAGTAGATAGGAAAAAAAAAAACCCGTTATTAATGTTTATTTAAGTAGATTAAGTAGACAATATTATGAAATATGTAATGTGACACTTCTTAGTTCGGCTGCAAATGGTCGGGGTAAGGGGTGTTACACATAGAATCTGAGGCGGACTAAATACCAGGTTTGGTACTATTTAGTACTTAAACTGAATTTGTTTTTCTATCATTATTTTAAGTAGCTATTATTTTATCTGCACTTGAGATTTTAAATTGTTGGGTACTCGAATGTGTGTTCAAGTCGGAAAATTATTTGTGAATTATTTTGTTATACCGACGCGGTAATTGCAGACGCAATGTACCAGCGTGGTAAGAGAAAAATGATAGAATTTCATAAAAAGAACTTAAGGAGCATATTTGAATGGAATAATTGAATTTTATTAAATCTCTATATTACAGCTATAGGAAATGAAAATGATATGCTATGAAAGAATGAGAAATTGTGTTTAACTCTACCTAGTAATTGGAGTCATAGTGATAAGAACATGTCGACATGTGGGGCAAAATCATGTACATGAGATTGCTGTAAACTATGCTATTGTATTAATTGTATTGGTGTATTGTCTAGATAGCCTACGCAATACTAAGAAAAGAATGTATTGACGTATTGTCTAAATGGCTTGCGCAATACTAAACCAGAATAGTATCACCGAATAGTCTAAATTGCTATACGGGATACTAATGGAAGAGCATTGGCGTTATAGTCTAAATGACTGTACGGAATGCGGCCCTTAGTCTTATTTTAGAATCCAGTATAACCAGTAGAGTAGAAATGAATTATTACATCAAGTATGCTCAGTGATTTGAAATAAATGGGATTTTACTATTGTGTTGATTTGTTAAAAGTCTTCTGCCTTTTATGATTATATTAGATATAAATTCTTGAAATGAATTCGTCAACTGGCTTCAAGCATTACTATTTATTTATTGTACCCACTGAGCATGGAGGTGCTCAGCGAGTTATTTCTGTAACTCGCAGGTCCGCCCATAGATGACGAGCCCGAGGAATTGCAAATTTATGGAGAATTCCCAGAGGACATTTTGTTTGGAGGAAACTTTTGTCTTTTGTAATATGGCATGTAACTGAACTATATGTTAAGTATAAACACTTGATATGTGTATATTATAAACTGTAACGCTAAGAACGGATTTCTATGTAAATAAATAAATTAGATACTGTAGTGCTGTAAAATATTTGTAGAGATGCTTAGTATTGTAAATGTAGATAATACTTGTGCTATACTAACAGCTGTGACGTCAGTATTGGTGTTTGTAACATCACAACTTATCTTATTCGTAAGGTGGGTTGGGGTGTTAAAGGTTCAATCAAAGTTATAGGAATAACAAAAATAATATAATATATATCACTAATCTTAAAAATACTAAAGCTTACACATCTAGAATTTTATAAGCCTCTATATTATGCGTGGATTAACCTCTATTATGCTTGAAGCCCAATTTTAAAGTTGCAAAACCCTTGAATATTATTCATGGTATAATTAAATTTATAATATGTCCGAAAACATTTAATAAATTATGTAACAAATTAAAAGCTTATTTTGCAATATGTAAATACCATCTTTTGATATTTTTCAACTTTATTATTTGTGAACGATTAAATTCTCCTTTACTAATTTTAAAACTATCAATTAAATTTTCTATATAAAAAATAATTGTTACAATTAAATTTAATTTTGAAAAATTCTAAAGAAACGTACTTTTCTTGCGTATATTTCTATTCATAATAGGATTTAGATTATTTTATGTATTGTTTTATTTCTTCTTGTTTCGGAATTTAGCTGTATTTAGTTCTTTTATTCCTATATTTTTTATTATTCTATTAGATTAACTTTTTGGAATTGAATTTGATTATATAAATTAATTAATTTAATATAATTTAGAAAGATATTTAATTTTAAAAAATAAAATTTTATAGGAACATTTAGAAAAATGAATATTTTTTTTACGTGATTTTATATAAAATAATTGGCATTATTGAATGTAATAGAATTTAAACAAGGGAAAACAAAATCTCGTATTCTGCTATTACTAAATGTACTGTAATAAGAAATTTTTGTAATGCAAATCTTTTACTTGAATTAATTTTTTTATTTTATTTTATCTGGTTTATCTTTAGAATTTGCTTTTAAACATGCTTCACTCCATTTTTTTAGCTCACAGACAGAGCTGACGGCGGCGTAGCGAGGTGAAAGAAAAGGGACGTTGAAATGGAGACACTGTCTCCGAATCTGCAAATCATAAATATAAATAGCAACCTGTTGATGTTCTTCAAGCTCAAGTCTCCATTTTCAGTCAGTTGCAGAAGCAGGAACCCCGCTTCCCGTCGATGTTTATCAGCCCCCTCTATTTCTTTATCCGTCGTCACCGAGGAGGATGAATCCCAACTTACTCCGTCGAAATCGGTGGCCCGTCGCCTTATTCTCCTTCGTCATGCCAAGAGTTCATGGGATAACCCTTCTTTGCGTGGTGAATTTTAATTGCTCCTTCGCTCTGTATCTACTTTGTAGTATGATTAGTTACAAATGCTCCACTTTTCTGTTCAGTTGTCAAATGTCTGAGAAAAGGTCTTGTCTTTTAATTTCTCTCTTGCTCAGTTGGATGGTTTTTCTTCTTGTTTTTGTACAAAGTTCTTATCTTTGCATTTGGACTTTGTTTTCCCATCAGATCATGATCGGCCTCTAAGCAAAGATGGAAAAGCTGATGCTGCCAAGGTCTCCCAAAAGCTTCACCAGCTTGGTTGGATTCCTCAGCTTATTCTATCAAGGTTTCATCTTTTCTTATTCCTTGTCCTTCCTTCATTAGATATAAGAATAAAAGTTCGAAATTTTACTGCTAAATCACCTGCATATTCGTGGTTAATTTGTTTTGAACTTCCTAATTGGGGTCTATAATCGATACAGCGATGCAACGAGAACTAGGGAAACACTAAGAATAATGCAGGAGCAAGTTCCAGGCTTTGTGGATGCAGAAGTTCATTTCATTTCAAGCTTTTATTCAACTGCTGCACTGGATGGACAGACTGCTGAGCATCTTCAGCAAGCTATCTGTATACATTCTAGGGATGAGATCCTTACAGTCATGTGAGATCCCCTGAATTATTCTATGTCTAAATCTTACTGAGTTCCTATTATGTTTTAGCATCTGAAAATGCTGTGGATTCAAATGGTTATGAAGACGAAACAAAATCAAATAAAAAAGGAAAATGATTCATGGTGAATTATACAGGTGCATGGGACATAATAGAGGGTGGGAGGAAGCAGCCTCAATGTTTACTGGCACGTCCGTGGAGCTGAAGACATGCAATGCTGCTTTGCTGGAGGCTAATGGGAAGTCCTGGGAAGAGGTTCGGCTGATTTCATTTATTAAATTTATCTGATCAATAACGTATTCTTATCAGTCTGTATATTTGTGCCCGTGCATGCGTGAGTCTACTTGACAAACTCGTTGAACTGATGAAACTGTATAGAGATAATGGCTTGTAGTTATGTTATAGTTAACACTTTGTATGAGAGTGATGCAAAGGGAGAAAGGAAGTAATTGGAAAAATAAGTATCCTCACGTCTTGTTTGGACATGAACAAAACGAAAGCAAAGAGAAAGTTATCCTGTCAATTGATTCGACATTTGTCCCAGACATATAAAACTCAGAATTGAACTGCAGTAGGGAACATGTTTGGGTGGAATGGAACTGGAAGAAGGTGAATCAGGAATAAATAGTTCAGGAGTTCAGTAAGCTGTTTCGAATCACGTGATGATATTTGATAATCTGAGTAATAGATATTAAAACTAAGGAATTGCTTTCTACTGCTGTGTTTACATTGTTAAGTTTCTGCTATATGACCCAGTTTGTTACACTGCCAGGCATTTGTATCAGCAGGACTTGGAGGCTGGAAGCTTAAAGGCATTGTAAAACCAAATTAGCAGCCATTTGAAGTGACATGAAATGTCGAACACCACTACATGATAAACAAGCCTTGAGCTGAGAAGAGATACAATACAACCTTGCGTTCTGGTTAATTGCAAAAATTACTAGCTAGACAAATTTTTCTTCCTTTTGATATTCCATACCTTCAATATCAACATAAGGTGATGCGCTTGAAAGAGTTAAAATGATCATTCTTGCCAATGCCAGAGATCTGTCTGCTTATGAAAGCAAAGACACTAGAGTTGGAAGGTGCAGTGTAGAATATATCACCTTCCTGCATTTCACTGATCCGATTGGAGTCCTTTTCTTGATCATTGAAACGAAACGATGAATCAAATGAACTGAGTGACTACTTGTACAGAAGCTGGCATGTTTCTTAACCAGCAATTGCAATCTACTTCATCAATAGAAATAAGGCATTGTTTCTGCTTTTCTCTTTTTAGCTTATCAAAAGCACTTATAAAAAAATCATCATTTTGTTGCTTTATAAATACAGCTTAAAAGCCAAACAAGTAAATGACCGGCTTTTAAGTTAAAAAGTACTTAAAATATGCTTATAAGCAATGACAAA
This sequence comes from Croton laevigatus, assembly GCA_949640765.1. Taxonomy (NCBI): domain Eukaryota; kingdom Viridiplantae; phylum Streptophyta; class Magnoliopsida; order Malpighiales; family Euphorbiaceae; genus Croton; species Croton laevigatus. The sequence continues at coordinate 19,883 of CATIWJ010445189.1, read as the reverse complement.
CACCATCTAAGGGGGTGTTTACCATAACAGATGTTTATTGACTTATTGCTTATAAATTGCTCATAGACTATAAGTTGTTTAAAAATAAGTTGTGATTCGTTTATGAAAATTGGTTGATAAATGGCTCATAAGTTGCTGATAAGTAGTAGATATGTTTGCCTGAGTTGTTCGATATACAACTTACAAACAATGGTAGGAGTTATTTGTAAATAAATGATATAATTAAAAAAAAAAACATATTCTGATAGACTTAAATAAGAAGTTTTAAAAATAAACAAGGGTATAATAGCCAAACAAGCAGAAAAAAAAAAAAATGCAGCAGCAAGCTTAAAAGCAGAAAACAAATCTGCTTATAATTTATAAACAACTTATAAAGAGATTCAACCAACTTATAAGCTTGGATAAACACCCCCTAAGAGTCGCATATGTATGAATCATATGTTGCAGGGGCACCAGTCCCATTTCTTTTACTTGCATTTATTCATTGGGACCATCTGCTGATGATAAACCTTCTCAGCTAAGAAGCCTGAAATTTATTGGTTGGTTTATAGGAGAGTAGGAGTAGCTTGCAAGATCTGGAATTGTTTCAAACAATATCTTCTGTAATATCTTTTAGAATATCATTTTGAGCTATTGAATTGAAGGGGAAAATATTGGTAAAAATGAAATTGAAGGGGGAAATGGTTTTGGATGATCAATATTCAACACTAGTATACCATGTTATCACATCATGAAAAGCATACAGAATATCGGTCTTTAATGGAAAGGTTGTAAGAGGCTTTTCTCGACCTATGAACAGGAAAAACTTAAAAGAAAGGCAATGTGAGTTGAGGAGCACTACTTATCATACAATAATACCAAATGAATGGAGTGGCTAATACAAAATTTCGGCTAATTGAAGCGGAATTACTACAGTTACAGGAGGTTGGTAGATTTGGGTCTTAATTCTTTTTTATTGTTGATAAGAATAAGTACAATGCTAAAATTGTCCTTTTACTAGCAGAAGTAGTATTAATTATTTTTACAGAAATTCCTTGAATTGAAGAACAAATTTTCAAAACAGAAAGACCCCGACAAAACAAGGTAGCGAACTAAAAAAGTAAAGAAAAAGAAAATAAAAAAAAAAACGAAAAAGGAAAAGTTATATAGCAGCTGTTGCCACTCTGTCTGTGTTACCTCGCGTCTCTTTCTCTCTCTTCCAGTACCCAGTTTCCGACGACACCCATTAGTCAAGTAAGTAAAGGGAGCTCAAAGCAGCTTCCTTTTTTTTTTCTTTAATTTTATTGCAGTGGTTTTTCTGTTCCCTCTCTCTCTCTATCGTTGACTAGTTAGTTTTCTTGTTTTTTTTATGCATAATACTTCTCTCTCCTTCGTCAAGCACTTGCCTCTTCTCAAGCAGCATTGCAGTTGTTAAGCCAAGTTGTGTTTTTTTTTTAAAATCCTAAAAGGACTCACATTTCCTTAAAGCTCTCTTCTTTTCTTCATCTTCACCATTGGGTTTCTGGTCTTGAGATTAATAACTCGTGAGCCTAACATTTCACTTCATTATGTGGTTATTTGAAGGTTTTGAAGTTTTGAGATCTGAAATTTTGTTGGCCTTGATCTTTTTGCATTTGTCAAAAATGGGAATTCGTTCCTGCTGGTTTTTATGTACAGTTAAAGGTTTTTATTGTAGCAAACGGTAATTAATAATGCTATTTCCTTTTCCCTTTCTTTTGGGCGGTTTAGGGGGCCATGGTATGGATTTGTATATGAAATGGAGGTGGAAGAATGAAGGCCAGGTCCATCAATTGAATTGAGTTTTGAACTTCCAATTCCCAGTCTTTTTGCAACTCCAAAACACAAAGCCTGATTATTCACCTTGTATCTCCAGAGGAAGACTTGAATTATTGATTTCTGAGATTCTCTGGCCTGCATTGTTAGTTTTCTGTTCCCATTGCCAAGAGAAGATAGTCACAAATGGTGTTGTAAGGAAGTAAATGGTTGACGAGCTTCTTACTGGTTCAGTTCCTCCATTTGTTTGGTTTCAATCTACTGGAAACAACATTCTAGGATATGAATATGATTGATCAATTCATCAATTTCGTCATTCGTCCTCCCAGGTTTTGTTTTACAAGTTTATAAACATGGATATCCACAAAGGCCTTAACAGTTGTTATCTAACATTTATCTGCCATTTACGTTCTCTGCATATAGGGCGGATTATAACCCAGATCAGTATTTATGGGAGAAGGATTTCACTCTTGCCAGCAGAGCATACAAGAGACAAGACTTGGAGGCAAGTATGGAGATAAATTCACACTAAGTTGCAGCCTTTACTCATTGCCTTCCCCATTTACTACAATGTGTGTGTCTTCATGCTGATTTCGAGCTTGCTGCGTTGTATATTTTCTTTAATTGCAGCTTACTAATGCCAGGGGCCATACCTTACGGTGTAGCCATTATGTGCCTTCAACTTTCCCTGAAGACACCCCTCTTCCTTGTGTTATATATTGCCATGGGAACAGGTAAGTTTCTATATAATTTTGTAGATATTTGAAATGTTGATATTGTATATATGTTCTAACCTGAAATATGATTGTTTATCCAATGTTGAGTCTACGTTTCTAATTCATTCCTTGCATAACAGGATTTTCTTGTTTTTTAAATTAATTCCTTTGGATCATGAATTTCCAGTCATCTCTGTACAAGAACATGAATGATTGTCCAATTGTACTCTCTCTAAATATTGATGGGAACTTGTTTTCATCATGCAAATGCAGTGGATGCAGGGCAGATGCGAATGAAGCTGCAGTAATTCTCCTTCCCTCAAATATTACAGTTTTTACTCTGGATTTTTCGGGTTCTGGTTTATCTGATGGTGACTATGTCAGCCTTGGTTGGCATGAGGTATGCAGTACGGCTTTCCTCACTGAATTTCCTGATTTGACATTCTTTTATTGTCTAAGGTATTTCCATTTTTGACAGAGAGATGACCTCAAGGTTGTGGTTTCATACCTAAGAAGCAACCAACAAATATCACGCATAGGCCTCTGGGGACGATCGATGGGGGCAGTTACTTGGTAATTTATCATTCATTTCTTAATTGTGTTTCTGTGCCTCCTCTCTCCTAGAGGATCTGTGACATTCCCCTAACCATCTAATATGGATTGCTGATATTCTTTTTCTGTTTGATGTATGATATGGTTTTCAGTTATATATTTCCATGTTCCCCTAAAACATATACAATGCTGTACCGAATAATATTATGCTAACATTTCTTTTTCCGTTAAACTCTTGCTATAGCTCATATCAGTCTTCCAATAATTTGATGCAGCCTTCTTTATGGAGCAGAAGACCCATCCATAGCTGGAATGGTGTTGGATAGCGCCTTCTCAAATTTATTTGATCTAATGATGGAACTTGTTGATGTGTACAAAATTCGGCTTCCAAAATTTACAGTAGATCTTTCTCCCTGAAGCTCTCTGTGTTTCTGTCCTCTTAATTAAAACCAGACTGAACCACAAATATGTGCTCTTAACGATTAGGAGTACAAGCCACTTCTATTTTTGTTGCTAAGAAATCATTTGATTAGCAAATTACAAACTTTTCATATATTATCTTCTTTGTTCACTATATCATGAATTGTTTTGGTGTTGAGATTTCAAATGGTTTTGCATTTATTGGAGTCTTCTCTCAGAATATTTTTTTCCTTTTCTGTTGGAATGTTACTTGCATTTTTAAAAACAAAACTCCAGTTTAGTTCTTAATTAATCAATTTCATAAATATGCATGCATTTAACACGTGATTGTGTGACTGCTCGTCAGCCATGATTTCTGATTTTTGAAGCTATAACCTCTTTTATATTAATCAGCATCAAAATCCATGTCTGCGTCTTCTTAGAATGCCCATGGACTCTGGTCACGGATAGTTTTTCAAGTTTCCTTGCCTCTGCTCTCATAAGAATAAACATGCATAATTGGTCTTTAATTATGAGGTTGGTTAATGATTTGGGTAATATAGTTTTGAAATTTTAAAGGTGTCTACTTTAATAGTAGCAACTTTTTCCTTGCGTTAAGGTAAAGATGGCAGTACAATACATGCGGCGAGTAATTCAAAAGAAGGCAAAGTTTGATATCATGGATCTTAACTGCCTAAAGGTCTGTTTATTTCTGTTGATTATCAAGAGACTGCTTTTGTTTGAGAATAGTTTATTTTATATTTTGAATTGATTATGACACCCTTAATTTTTTCGATGCTATTGTTTCATTTGTTTGAGCAACATGTTAATGCTCATTGAAACTTTTAGGTTGCCCCCAAAACGTTCATTCCTGCTCTGTTTGGACATGCTAGTGAGGACAAATTCATTCAGCCCCACCACTCTGATCTCATATTCAAGTCCTATGCTGTAATATTTTCTTCCAAAATTTTACCCTTTAAGCTTGAAATTATTTTTCTGAGTATGGAAATTAAGCTTCTGGTTCTGTGTTGTAGGGGGATAAAAATATGATAAAATTCGATGGTGATCACAACTCCTCTCGACCACAATTTTATTATGACTCTGTTTCCATTTTCTTCTTCAATGTTCTTCACCCTCCTCAAAGTTCTCGTTCTTCAAGTAAGCTTGACAAGTATTACAATTTGACTGATTTGAAGGTTGGTGCTGGTGTAGATGAGGTGATTTCTATCTTCATTTTGACATTTCTCAATTAAGATTAGAATACAAGCATCATAACTCAAATTGCTTATTTTATTTGTTAACAAGTGAACTACCTTCTTTATCTGTGTATGTTTTTTCTTGCCAATCAATGAACCTAACAGCGTCCTCTTGTCATCTATTTCTTAGCTGTAAGCTGTTGCTTTACATTAAAGTGGTGCTGGCAAGTTGATATTTATGAAATCAAGTCCTTGAGACGTACATTCTGTTAGAATCCCTATTCTTTTTATGGTTTCTGGTTTGGCATATTAAAAGAAAACCTAGATTTTGTATTATGGAAGCTGACTTGAGAAAGGGAGAATTCTACTATCTCAGAATTATAGGAACTGAACCGTTGTTTATATTTCTGCCTGCATCTTTCTATTAGTGCTACTCTCTATTAAAACTGAATATGTTCTAAAGATTTACCAATCACCCTCCAAGCCCCAAGGGCTTGCGTTACCACCATGACTAATGCTGAGTAATAGAGAAACTGATTCCATGCTATGAGTTATACCAATCTTGTTCATTTTCTATCTTAATTAATATGCTGGACTGGACATTTCCTATCTCAGTATGCTAGATTGATGCCACAATAAAATGCGCTTTCTTGACTTTATGAAATTGTTAGCATATGGCTAATATAGTTTTGCTAAACATTTTTGTAGGGGCTCTTACGTGAGATAATCACAGGCATCAATTCTACCTGCACTGACACTGCAAGTTCATCTTCTGTTCCTCCTAGCATTCCAAACGTAAAACCTGTTACTGAACTGCTTTCTGAAATTGTGCCTGTTTCAAATATAGAACTGGTATGGTTCTTTGGCTGCTGCCCTTGTATATGCCTTTCTTTTTGTATGATTTAAATTAAATAAATGTTTTAAGTGTGTTACTGATAATGCAGGACTCTGTGGTCAATGAAACTGATAGACTTAGCAATGATGAGCCCTTAAAGTTGCAGGTGAGTTCAATAATTTCTATCGCACTCATTCAACATCTACTAGTTGACTTTGTTTGTCATGTAATATAGCTAACCAATACTCAAATGCCAGTATCAATGTTACTGAATATTTTATTCTGAGCATAATTATCTCGTTTGTGCTGATTCTTTCCCAAACCTTTTTGTTCTATATAGTTATAAATGTTTCAACAATTTACTTCATTAGTTAAATCAATGTAATGCTAAGCTTCTTTAACAAGATCACAAATGTCGTTATGCATTTCCCAATACTCCGGATAATCTGTTCTGAATTGAACAGCGAATAGTACTTTATGATACTGATGTTAATGTTATCTTGAATGCACTACAGGATAAGCTAAATGGCCAGAGTGAGGAATGCTGTTCATACACCAGCTCAAATAGAGAGAGTTGGGGAAGATGCTCTTCCCTGGGAGGCAGTGATGAAGAATCATCTGCTGACTGCAGAGACGCTGACAATGGTCATGAGGTCTCCCTCTTTCTCTCTCACAAACTGAAACTTGTTTTTGGTTTATATATTTGGTTTTGACAGACTACTGAACACCATAATTGCTTAGAATTTGGACGAGCTAAAAAGGGAAAAATGGAAAGTAGAATTGTTGCAGTTCTGATCTGCCAATCTGGCATAATATGCGTGTGCATGTGTTGTGATTATTATATATTTGCCTTGTTGATATGCTATTGATCCGCCTACTTCTTCAATCTAGATGACACTCCAGGCCTTAGCGACCCCTTTAAGAAGCATACAACAAGAATTTCCAAAGCCATCAAAAGAAGAAAAGAAAAAGAACAAGAAAACTCCATCAATTCCAAAGAAGCTCAAGGGCGAGCGGCTTGAAAAGCTCGAAGCTTTCAGTAAAAAATTGCGACGTTGCATTCTGAAGCGAGTAAACCATCGGAGACATCAGTCTTCATAACATCTGCACGGGAAGTTGTTCATAGGTGTAACTTTGAAGTAATTGCTAAATATCACTGTTACGGGAATTTGTCACGCATCTTATTCACTTAATAGATATTCGGTTCTTTTATGGTATCTAGGTTCATTTGCATTAACATGTTCTGCAATTGCATTCCTGTTGCTTCACCTATTTCGCACAACAATGCCCTTGGTAGTGTAAGGGTTTCAATGGCCAAGAACAAGGACTCTGAAGCGTGCACCCCCTAGATCCTTGAAGAATATGTCTAGCACCACTGTACTTTTTGATAGTCCATCCTCAAGAGATTCTCTAACCAAGAAAATAGGTATTTTTATCACCTTGCACAGCAATGCATCTTAGAAATGAACATAATGCAAATATCTCAAGATAACCAACTATGCAAATGAAACCTGTTTCTTATGACAATGTCCCTTCCAACGGACTTTAAAAAAAGTCCCTCCCATTGGTAACAGGAAGTCAAATTACAAATCATATTTCAACCAACCCTCCATCCCCCATCCACAATGCATGCCTACTTCTAGATGATTTTTCAAGCACAGCAGTCTGTAACAAATCAGAATAAATTAACAGCTTTCTTTCAACCTAAATTATCTAAGACATCCAACATTATGGTTATTTAGCCTGCTTGGAACATATTCTTAGAAATTACATAAGACAGCAAATGTAAGTAGTCATTAAGGGCAGCTATCAGTCACAAGCAAAAAACTAAAGATCCCCACCTGAAACCTTCTCTATTTGATCATTGTTTCCAATCGATAACCCAGATGACAGATCAAACGGCTCTCTGGGCATAATGGCAGACAGTGGCTGCGGGTAAGAGTTTAAGCTCGACTCTAGTATCTGGTGCGTAAGGACCATCTCTGGTTTAGCATATGCAGTGCCCATGCATACCCTTTGCTTCTTCGCTGATCTCTCACCTTTAGGGCTCTCAGCTGGGGAACCAACATTACAACGTGAATCAGGAGTTAACGGCTCATGGCGAGAAGAGAAGGATTCATCGATAGAAAGGCTTTTGTCCGGAGCACGCTCTTTAGCAACCTTGTCTTGAATTGGGGACTCGGAAGTTGGAGCAGGAGTTGCCGGATCAGTCTTGTCAGATTCCAGACAATTATCACCTGATACTGGGCCAGAACCACCTGCACCTGGCACCTCTACTACAGTGCCACTGATTCGCTGTTGCTCCTCAATTATCTTCTTCAAGTACTTCCCTTGAGCTTCAATGCGTAATTGCAGTTGTCTTTGTACCTGTAGCATTTGAATTATAATGAACTTGGTAAGGGTCTTGTTGACATAATGCACCACAGTTAGTTAGAGCCCAAAAAGTAGAACCAAAAAGACCAATTCGCACTTCCATACAATTGTCCAATTTCAGCAGTTTTCCAAACCACCAAAATGTAACCTCTTTTACTAAATGTCTATTTAATTTCACTGAAGCTTACAATTAAACAAAATAAAATCAGGGCAAATAGATGCTTTAGGCATCTTCTATCTGACATCCAATAGTGGTCATATTAGAACAGAAAACCAATAAATAAAACACTAATCTATAAAATTTAATTTGAAAATTAGAGACATGCCTCCAATTGCTCATGCAGTCGCTTTTGCACTTCCATCTGCAGCTTGAGAGCTTCTGTAATTTGCATTCCACTGCAGAGAAAGAACAAAATTTCTTAAATCAGGTTCAAATTGATCACCAAGTAAAAATTATAACATTATCTTTTTTGGGTATTTCAACTCTTTTAAGGCTTGCAAGCTCCAAATGATTCCACATCGTGATATAAATAAACGACATCCTGATATAACCAGTCCTAGATAAAAAAAAATATTAAAATGAAAGAGAAAAGGGACACTTACGATGAACCATCCAAATTGGAAAGCATGTCTCCAGTTTCTTTCTTGTCAGCTTTTTTTCCTTGCATTATCATTTAAATTAGCATCAGACAATGCAAGTTCACACAGGAAATATTTACAAAATACGCATTTGAGAGTACGTGCGACACACATATACAGCAGTGACATCAAATCACTTACCATCAGATGAAGAATCAGGGAGGTACTTTGCAAGTCGATATTTCTGGACATATCAGAAAACAGAGTCATCACAAATAAGAAGTGAGAGCAAAGGATCTTCAGACAAAAAAACTAAACAAGCAGTCACCCAAATGTAATTGAGAAAACAGAAGGTTGAGAGTTTAAGTTTAGTTGAACAATCAACTCCTACAAACCTGTAAATGACTTTTGACATGATATATTGTTAAACCTTGAACACCCATGACTCTGAGAACACCTTTAGGAGTAGCACCTAGAGAGAACAAAATCTTCAGCAAACGATATTTACAGTGCTCCATTTTTCATTTTTCTCTTTCTTAAATTCCACACAACAAAGCAAACACTAGAGCAGCCTTCTATGCAATTCATACAACAGAGTGCAGACCAACAATGAGTGGTGCAGCTATTTAAAATAGAAAAAAAAAAAAAAAAGAGCCTTCCTACTTGACGAAAAAAGAGCATAGATCAAACCGAAGATCCACAATGAGTCATCGTGTATGTTTTTTAGTCTAAAACATGTGAAGGCATGCATCTCTAAAGATGCATAAATTCGTGTGTAGAAGTGCATGAGGAAGAGTAATTTTGAGGGATCATTCTGTCTTGCAAATCACTTCATTTCACAACAAATATGGGAATTCCTTGTTTTCCCAATATTGACAGTCTCATGTATGGAAAGTGATTACTAGGATATTAATACAAGGAAAACCAAATTACAAATGCATGAAAAATATAATTAGCAAAGAATTAATGAATTTTATTGACTTAGCCGATTATCTGATATAGAAATTCCTTCTAGCAATTCAATTAACATATATAGAAAAACATATGTATGGATTGATGGTGATAATACTAATGATGAAAATAATGGTTTAAAAAAAAAAATCATCGAAGTTGAATGAGGCTCACGATCTGGGCCACCAAGTTGTGCAACTGCATCGACAAAGCGTTCATGTAGCTCATGAGTCCAGCGCAAACGTTGCTTTGAGGCAAGACTAGGGTTATTGTTGAGATTATTTCCTCCATTGATGGGATCCATTGTACTGGCACCACAATCTAAATGCTGACCATGAAGTGGAGGGCTTTTGTGGACCAAACTCGAGCCAGGAACACTCTTCGGCTGATACATATGTCATTCATCTATGAAGAGGAAGCTGGAGAGTCAGCAAAAAGTACCAGAGGGGAAATAAACAAGAAAAAGCATGTATCCATAGTCACAAGGTAAACAATATGCTAATGAGATGCAGGGGAAAGAATTTATTGCATCTAACATGAATCCCTTGATTTAAAAGAAAGTGTCCAACACAAAGAACACATCATAATTAACAAAAATAGCCAATTAAGTAAGCAACTAGTTAGGTTAGCAAGCAAAATATTACAAATACGTGCTAAAATATTAGCAAGGGTCAAACACCTCTTTCAGTTATTAACTACAATTGCAAACTCAAACCTGAACGAGCAAACTACTTAGAGTTACACAGGTTGACACAAGGACTTAAGAATTGGATATGATGGAAAAAATGCAAGGTCAGTTTTCCCAACCTAACAAGACATCTATGAATCGTGCAGCCATAAAATCAATGGTTGGTGTCAACCACCCAGTTAAAACCAAGCCCTTTAGTAAACTCCCTTTATTTGATTATGAATCCTTATATCATAAGCTAAACTAAATACTTTGAATTACTCTCTTCATTTCACACATTTCCTAGGTTTAAGAAAATCCAGTGAACCTAAGTCATTAACCATATATGTTTACATATCAAAATAGTCCTCAAATACAACTTGTCTCCACATTTTGCCCAATGAAGTTTGGAACTTCACATTGAAATCAATCATACTTTAGCCCTATTGTAATTTAGAACATGAACGCTTGGAGTTAATACTGTACATGCAACCAACTTGCATGTTCATTTTCCATCATTGACATTTAAATTTAAGCTTAAACCAGAGTGTTATACCAATATTATATGCTTCTAAAACACTAGAAGGCACAATGGCAAAGGGAATTGGATTTGGAATTATCTGAAGACAGAAGTAGCTCCATGTAAGCAAGTCAGACATTTTTAATGTATTTTCTCCATCTGAAAATTAACAGTCCAGTCCACAGTACGGTACTAATCTGAGATTTCCTCTGGAATTAATTGCCTATTTTCCAATTTTAGTGAAAAAGTTAAAAGTTATTCGGTCAACACCTCTGCATAAGTTGTAACAATTAATAGTACTTTTCACTCAAGAGTAAAATCATTAAACTAGCAAATATACTCCATTCAAAAGACTTTTTAATCCTCAAGCGCAGTCAAACTGGCAAATTAATCTGGGATGAAGCACCTAGTAAGAGATTGTAATCAGAAAATTGCCAGGTTGTCCAAAACTGCTTCAAATATACATGTGTGTGGAGTATGGACATGTTAGCATGCTATGGTATAAGTAACAGCTTCTCATACTGAAATAAGTCATAACTAATGAAAGAAAAAAGTTCTGCGATCTATCTGAGACAGCAAATTCAAATTAAGAAAGAAATTTAGTTCAAATTACAAACAGTTAATTTCCAGTTTGTTATATAAAATGGAGCAGCTTTATGTCCTAAAATATGCAGAAAAAGCATGTCAGCGCAAGCCAAGTTGATAGCAATGATTATGACAGTGTTCAGAATCAGGATAAAAAAATAACAACTATTAGTAAAGCGCACAAAAAAAAAAAAGGATGTTGCTATATCAGATTATGAATTGGAAAAAGCATAAAGGTACCAAAGTCGTAGGAGGCTGGGAAAATTGATTGCGTTTTCAATAGCAGCATAGACTGTATCTACCATAAATAATAGCCACCTGAATCAAAGAAACGAAGAAAAGTAAAATCAGGAATTTATCACAAAACAAGGAAAGGAAATTAGGGTTACAGAAAATCCAAATGCATAGAATGAGAAATAGAGCATAAAAAGTAGAGAAATTGTGGACATGAAGCAACATAAGGTTAGGAACCCGAGCAAAAATAAAGCAAAAGGCAAAAAAAGAAAGAAAAAAAAAAACCCTGGAGACAAAAGAAAAAACGCAAACAAGAAAACAAAAACAATAACAATAAAAGGAGGAAAATAAACACGTACCCAGATCTATATCCGAAAGAATCCCGTCAAAGCAGAAATTTTGGAACTGGTGGCCTCGAAAACGATAGCTAAAGATACAGAATTCGACTATGAAACAATCAATTTAAGTGTTAATCAGAGGTGGTGGATAGATTAGTGAATGGGGAAGGAAGAAAGAGGGGAAGAGAGAGAGAGGAACTAGCTGATGTTGGGTATGCTTTTGAAAACTAGGAATTGAAAGAGAGAGAAAATAGAGACTTGACCGAAATGAATATGAGGAATGAGCAGCACCACCACCAAGTCCCCTGCCTCTCCGATGAACGAATACTTTTGTTTCTTCTTTCAACTGCTATTCTTTTCTTATTTTTGTGACCATTAATAATAAATCTAATTCAAATTTAAGCTCACCATAACTACTACAAAAAAAAAAAATCAATCGAATTTATACAAAAAAGACTCAAGCTTTTCTTTTTTAACTTGTAAAGTTCATATATATATTTTTTTATAAAATTATCTGTTTTTATAAATGTCTAAAAACAATAATACGTAAAAATATTTGAACTTATTTTTTGCAAATTGAGTAGTAGTATTTTCTTTGACCTTTCAAAGAAAAGAAAATTGAAATAACAAAAGGTTCTTCTTAATCTGAATTTACCTTCAAATGGCCCAATAGCTACGTGTCAACCAAACTACTTGGGAGGGTAAAAATTGGATTGAGGTAGTTGGCCACTCAATGTGTCTCAACAGTACTCAAATTCGGATTTCGATCGAAATCTGTAATGCGCCTCGGCAGTATTAGAATTCGGATTAATCGGTATCCGTGATTTGGGGTGCGAAAACCAGATGAAATAAAAAAAAAAAAAAAACAAAGCTATACGATAATCATTGTAATTTCAGTCCTTTCGTTTTAAAGAAAAAAAAAATTTAGATTTCTTTGTCTGAAATTTATGTGATCAAGACATAATACTATAAGCCAATGAATTATTTACCAAAAAAAATATTGTAATAAGAATAAATTAAAGGAGGACAACCGGCCTTTTCACGGAATCTACCTCAAGAAGATTCCGTCTTGAGTATTCCAGAAATTATATTAATTATTCCGATTGGTATGCATTTGGACTACGCATAGCCATGCGACTAAATCACAGCTTGTTTTTGTTGTTTCTTCTATTCTTGCTCCATTGGTGCCTTTTTTTATTTAAAGTTTAACGAATACTAATAAATAATTCCACTCTTCCCTTCCTATCGTAAGTACTATGTAGATATGTTGTCTATCCTCCAGAGTCCATGAGAGACAGACAAAAGAAAATGATACATAAAATTCCATTTTTCCCCAAATAAAAACGGCAAATGGCTTTGAAGAACCCGCACCTTTCATATGGCCCCCCATCCTTCCCATTCGGCTACTTTCCACGCCAATGGCCTTTCTTCTCTATTTTTTACCAGCCTTTCTGAGCAGTTCAGATTTCACTTTTCACCATTCTTCAACAACGACTGTTATTTTAGGGCAACCCCGGCTGCTTCTCCAACATCTTTGCTACTACATGGTGCTAACTTGGTATTTCAAACAAATGATTCATTTGATTCGCTCCAACTAGTTTGGAACTAACACTTAGTGTTGTGTAAGCTAAACTTCTACCTTTTATTAATTACATTGCTGCAAATGAAAGATTATAATCCGTTGAGGCGCAGCTTCACGCATCTCAGTTGTGTTCCTCAATTTAAGCTTTCTTACATGCTTGCCTGTTGGTTCAGCACATTGATCTGCTACTGCTATTTCTCAAAATATAATCCTTTTTTTTTTTGTTACTATTTGTGCATCAAAATCAGCAAATATCGAACATCATTAACGTCCGCAAACAACATAGGGAACAGAAGAATCCTCAAAATGTCTAACATGTCAATTTTCAACAATTTAATTTACAATTTTAAGACTTAGTCCTTTCTGCTGCAGCCATCCGTCAGCACTGTTCGCACTAACATATTAGCATTTGTACACTTGAAATTGCAACTCTATGAATAAGATGAAGAATCTTACCCAATTAAACAAGATGAAATCAAATCGTAGTATTTTTCAGCTCCATATACCATATCCAGTGATGCCATGGGGATTAACTTGGGCTGGGGTTCTCACCTTTGCTTCACCCCAAATCAGCGATGCTGTCGACGAGTCCAAGTTTAGCATCTGTTTCTTGGCTCCAGCTGGAGATCCTTCCAAAGTAAGTCCTCCCGGACTCTCATTTGAAGTTAGGCAGCTTTCAGTGGAACAATCAGCTCCTTGGTAATGCAGAGTAGATGGCACATCTGGGCCTTGGACTTCAGTTGCTGCTTCAGTTTGTAATGAGTGAAAGCCACGTGGATCGAGAGAAGCACTTCTTGCTGCCTTAGCGCCTGAACCCTTCTGGCTCTCTGTGTCAATGACTGTACCTCCTAGAAATTGATCAGCAAGCATCTTACAAGCCCTCTCAAGCATGGCCAAGTATCTTCTTTCAGCATCCTCACGAATTTGCAAATGCTTCTCTGCCTACAGAATATAAAAGTGAAACTCTATCTAGTCATATGGAATAGAACTTTCTGGTAATCATCAGGTAGTCGCAATTGAGAATCAACAGAATAAAAATGTAATACACAGGAATGGTTCAGTACAGTAACAGGAAGGAAAATAAGAAAAAGATTCACCTCAACTTGTAGATACAATTTGCTCTGCACTTCCATTTGCACTCTTAATGCTTCCTTGACTTCATAACCCCTAAATTTTTACAATTACATAACTCATTAATTATAAGCATCACCAAGCACCAGTATCTTTAAGTGGAGAAAGAAGAAAACTAATCTTACTCATTCACATCAGAAGTTGTGATATTTTGGGGAGCATTGCAGCCACCAGGATTATCTAAAAGATAAGAGCCAGGTAATCCTTCAACAGAAAGGCAGGAAAGAAGTCAGATTCAAACTGGTATGATAGAATATTTATCTCCGAGTAGATTTAGTATGTAGAATCAAAGTTTTGGTTTTCTGTTATTCAACAATAACAACAACAACAACAACAACAAGCCTTAGTCTCAAACAAGCTGAAGGACAAAACAATTATCAGAATGCGAAAATGAAGGACAAACAACTACAAATACCAGGGTTGCCTTTTTTATGTAAAGGTTAGGCCAGTGCGCTAAGCCGGTAAACGGAAGAGCTTCTCACCTCTAGGGCACCTAGCACTTTTAACAACACAGCTCTAGAGGTTCAATAATTGTAAGACACAAGAGAAACCAGTAAGTTTTAATATTGGAGTAGCTGGAAACTGGTGTCTCATTATGCAAATTTAAGATAAAGGAAATTCAATATGTTGACATTACACTAAAAAATAGAACTACGAGAAAAAGAAAACAGTAGAACAGGAAAAAAATGAAATTGTTTCTCATGCTAAGAAACAGAACATAGAAAATAGTTTTTGCTTTCTATAAACCAAAAATAGAAAGATGGAAGCATACTGAAGGCAACTTTAGTTTAGTTATAGGTTTTCTTATATGATCATTCTTCATTTTGCGGTTTGCCAGTTGGACGTCACCTAAATAATATTTAAGAAATAACCTGCAATGACATCTGACCAAATGTTGACGGATTGTTATCCTGCATTGTTGGAGGTTGTTGCTCATATATTTAGAGAAGATACAGTATGATATGATGTTATCAGCCTAGAGAGGTTCTAACTAGGAGGATCACGTATTTCAGGTTTCTCCAATATAAGGCGAAACTCCACCATGAAGAACCTTAGAAGTTTCTCCTTCACAATGAAAATTACAGGCAGCCAAAAGCGCATGTAGATCAGTTGTTTTAACCCTGTTGTATTTTTTATCGTTTCTCCCTTTCTCTATTTCTCAAAATTCATGTGGACTTTATTGAGGTTTTCTCAACTCAAATTGTGTTGATGATATCAAGAACTATGAATGACAAGAGTGGGTAACAGAACTTACCATCTTTGCTTGCTTCACCAATATCCTTCCCCGATTGCTTACCCAATCTGTATTTCTATAATACCACAATAAATGTTTCAGTTGCCATTGACATCAGCGCTGTTTCCACCCAAAATTTGGAAAATTTAATAGCATTACATCAAAAGTATTACTGCGCAATGATAAAAAAACCTGGAGGTGACTCTTTAAATGAAAGAGTGTGAGTCCTTTCACGTTCATTGTTCGCATGATGGCCTTCGGTGTAGCTTCTGCAATAATCATGTATATCCCCATTTAAATAGCTAAAAACACAAGCATCCAAAAAGTTGATATATTACCAAAAGTTAATAAAATAGGCGAATAATCTTCATGTTGAATCAAGAACATACAAATTACAAAAAGCAAGAGTTAATCTAGTTCACACTTTACATGAAAATCAAAATAAATCCACAGCTAAACTAAATAACAGAATCAGAACTAGTCTATTGCTTGAACAAATATTATAACTAGCTTAGTATATCCCAAGTGAACAAATGCAAGCTCAAATGTACAAGCTAAGAAAGAAGGACAGGTTGATCTGAACGAACTCAAAGCTTAACCCGAGTTGGCTCTTAGTTTGTTGATTAGTTAGTTAAGCCTGGCAGAGAAGACTACCTATTTTGGGTATTCAACATAAAAGATACAGTGTGCTTACCGTAAGACAAAATGGAAGGGAATATTGGTAGGTTGAAGTCTAGTACATAACTGGTATATTTCTTTCATCAATTGAAGGTAAAGAGGTATATAAAGGCTAGTGAAGTTAGCTAGCTATCCAGAATCATTTGCAAGTTGAACATGTGATCATCAGACAGCTAAATAGACCCGCAAAGCTGGGGAAAAAAGTTTGCTTCTTAGTTTGAAATGAGGGCAAAGAAAGGAAAAAAAAGTTTGCTTCTTGGATGGAAATGAGCTAGTCTAACTAGTGAGTTGAAAGACAAAAAGATGCCTATATACCAAAGATAATGAAATGAGTTAATAACAAGTTCAAGAAACAGTAGTAGAGCACAGACTATTGGCACCACCGAGCTGAGTGACGGCGTCAACGAAACGTTCGTGAAGATCGGCAGTCCAACGAAGGCGAGGTTTGGGATCGGAAGTCAAGACAAGGCATGGTTCTGCTCCTCCTCCTCCTCCGGCTCCAATTCTCTGAGTACCAGCAGTGTGATTCATATCTTCCTGGTGGCCCATTATCCCGCCGCCGGCATGGTGGGGCTGAATCGGCCTCTGGAACATTAGCAGGTGCTTTTTGTATTAACTTATATTGAGCGGAAATGGGAAGAAAGAAAATCCACGCGCCACCACCAACCACCAACGATTGGAGCTAACTCGGTGGGGGAAAGTTCCAAATTCCCGATTCCCAAAGTCGAAGGAGAGCAACCCAACCCAACAGCACTCGACAGTCAAATTTCACTTCACTTTTTCAATGGTGTCGTTAAACTTCAATCAAATTAGAAAGGCAAAGCCTTTTAGCAGCTCAGCTCTCTGCTCCAACACTTATAGCCTTTTTGACTTTCTTTTTGCGTTGCTTAAAAAGTTGAAAAAGTGAGCTCCGATTAGATCTCGGGCATCAGTTGTCAATGGACTTGGGCCGTTTACAATGATGGGTTAAAAAATGAAAACGTCTGAGTTTTAATCCCATAGACTCGTCCTAAAAAAACACATAGTCAGCTCGATTTCGATCCAACCTCAAAATTAAAACTCGGATTGAAACATCAAATAGGACCGGCCGGTTATCCTTAAAAATGTTGGTGTTTTGTCTTAAAAAAAAAAAAAAATTTCAAACACCCTAATCTCACAAATATTGGAGCTTCCAAACCGTGGAAGAGAAGCTGAATCCTGATGGCTTATATCAACGGCAATAAAAATTGACAAGCAATATACCAATAGAATCGTTTTTGACTCCCTGATTACAAATATAACCTTAAATTAATATGAGAATATACATATTGGTCACAAAAGAAGAAAAACAAACTGGTTTCTCATCAGAAAAATTTAACGTCGATAGACCATGTCTAATTAATACAAACTTTATATCAAAATGAAGCTTTTAACCTAAGGATTACCCTTCTTTTTTCCTCTTGAAGGTCACCAAAACTGATAAAAACTTGTTGCAAGTATTTCGGTATCATAAAGCCTAAGACCCGAACCGATAAAAAAAGTGTCATCCATCTACTGAAACAGCATAGATACCTTTCAATTTCCTTTCACTTATAAAAATTATACTCAATATAGCCATTTTTTCATATGTCGTTATTTTTATTTTTATAGAATTGTGAAATTTTTATCAAATATTTC
Organism: Croton laevigatus; assembly: GCA_949640765.1. NCBI lineage: Eukaryota > Viridiplantae > Streptophyta > Magnoliopsida > Malpighiales > Euphorbiaceae > Croton > Croton laevigatus. Next base: position 1,884 of record CATIWJ010445189.1, on the reverse strand, counting down.
TTCTTTTTTTAAAAGACGTGAGAATAATTCCATATATGCTATGAAATTTCTACCCAATATACTAATATGGCAACATTTTCACAAGCCTGTGTAGATTTTCCACATGACTCTGAAATTTTTGCCTAATACAATCATTTTTTCCACATGATATATCTTCTCTTTTTAAATAATGTGAATATTAATTTATGCACAATACAACCACTTTTTTCACATATACATTTCCATGAGATTGTGAAAATTCCTATAGATGTTATGGAAATTTTTGCCCAATATAGCCACTTTTTACACAAGTTGTATATACATGATTGTAAAGTTCTATTCAATATCTCCTCTTTTCAAAGGTAGTAACACGTGTAATAAAAATTTATGATCAATATAGTCACCTCTCACATCTTGTGCAATATTTTCAGAAGGCTGTGAAGAAGGTTGTGAAATTTTAATGATTTGTGCCGGATGATCATTTAACTCCAACCTTTAAAATTTGATTGAATCACGTTTCTCACTGGTTTATGTCAATCTTCAAGCTTATTCCAATGATTATCCGTCAAGTTTCCGTAGAATATCTGGTGAGTTCATTGGTATTTAATGCCAACGTATGGTTTCCAAATTGTTTCAAACAAACAATTTTAACGGAACAAGAATTGTTATTTGGACGTACAAAAGAAATTTAATGGATAAAAAAAAATTGGACAAGACTGTAGTAGTCCATTTTGGTCCGATATTTGCATTACACGCTGTTAGAAACCGGTTAGCACGGAAATAAATAAATAAATTTTATTGATTAGACTTGCAGAATGTTACAATGAATAAATCGAAAACGAAACATGTAAAGATTACCAACAAACTGAACTTCAACCTTTAACCGCAAGAAAAGATGATGAAGGAATCGAAACAGCTAGAGACTAGCCAATGAAACGCCATGGAATTTGCTAGACCGGAACCGGGATTTGCACCCCCCTGCGCGCCTCCGTGCGCAAGGAAGTATAACTTTAGTTTATATTGTTACACCTAATAAATTGGTCTTTCAATATAAACCACTCTTCCATTCCCTTATTTTTCCAATGTGGAATTGGTAACATTTAGCCCAATTTTCCATTGTCCCAAGCATACTTTGAGATTCAATTTCTCATTCACCTTAAATCCGTTTTGAGCATATAGTATACCGTTGGAAAGCTCTCATTGCGTAGAATACATTGACATCTTTCAAGTTATTCAAAACGCCATTTATCCATTATATAATTATGCTCAAAGTTGACCAATTAACACACTAATTTCCAACAGCTAACTATGCTGGTGATCATGATACAACAAGGTTCACTACTAGATATGTGTTCAAACTGGGATCAAAGCAGTCTCGTTGTGTAGTAAAAAACAACCGACAGTTTCACTATCAACAACAGAAGTAGAATATCGAGCAGCAGCAATGGCAACTTAGAAAAGTGTGTGGCTATAACACAGCTATTAAACGATTTGCATCAATCGACGCATCATGTTATTTCACTATAGTGTGATAATCAATCCACAATAAAGCTTATGGAGAATCCTATGTTCCATGCTAGAATCAAGCACATTGAGGTGCATTATCACTATGTGCGAGAGAAAGTCTTGCAAGATGAACTTAAGATGACTTATGTCAAGATGCATGACCAAGTTGCAAATTCATTCACAAAAAGCCTATCCTTAACAAAGTTCATAGCATTTCAGAAGTAGCTTGGGATGGCTAGAAGATCATTTGTTGATAGGGGGAGTATTAAAAATTGCATCATAAAATATAATTAATTAACACAATGGATAATTAACCCCATGGTTTTATAAAACAAGAGGAGAAATCCATGGTTTTGGAAAATCCACTTGCCAATACCATGTGTGCAAACAATTGGCTAA
>CATIWJ010445131.1:0-12650 GCA_949640765.1 Croton laevigatus | reverse complement strand
ATATTTTTTAAAATAGACTTTTTAGTCCCTGTATTTTATTTCCGTCCAACGATTATAAATTTTTAACTGAACGGAGGGGATTTAACTCATGAGTCATACAATAGGAATGACCCTCTCCTATTATATGTTCGAGTGGAGATTCAAACTCGTGACCAATATGTTATAACACATCGCACTATATATATAACAAAGTTTAGTTTTTTTTTTTAAGAAATATAAAATATTCGATTAATTGAAAAAGTATAAAAAGAATTGAGATTCAACTCATTCTTCTGTACAAATCAAAATTCCACACATACAACCTAACATGCTTGATGACTTCTAGATTCAACCACATGATTTTTTCCTATGACAATCTCTTTTTTTTTTTTTCGGAAGAAAATGAGATCAAACCTAATAATCATTCTAGCGACCTCGGTCAGTTGCCATTTATAGACATAGTGGGAAGAGTAGATCAGTTAAGCTTCCGTGAAAGACCATGTAGAAGTTCCACTATTAGATAAAATTCAAATAAGCATAGACAAGTAAAACTAGGGATGGGAATGCGCGGGGATTCTCCATTCCCTATGGGAATCCGACCCAAATAGGGAGAGAACGGGGCATTATTTTTCCCTATAGAGCCGGGAACGGGGCATGATTTTTCCCATTTGGCGAAAATGGGGTGAGAATGGATTTTATACTCTCTGTCCCGTGGGTTCTCCAGCCCCGATTTCGTGGGAACCCACCAATATATAATATTTTAATATATTATAATATTAAATGAATTAAAATAATATTATAATAATTAGTATAGTGAATAATTAAGAAAAATTAAATTTTCTATTAATTAATTAAAAGCTAATTTAATTAATATAGAAAGTTTCATATATATTATATATCTTCTTAATTAATGTTTTTATTTTATGATCTTTAAAAAAAAAAAAATTAGTAATTGAATTGAAAACCAAACAGCAATAAACAATCTAATAACCCTAAACTCAATTATATTTATATTCATTAGCAAAAACAAGCTGCTGAAGCAAAAAACTCAGATCCTCCTCTACGATATTCTACTGATGTTGTCTCTCAATTGCTGACTAAGAAAATGTTGTTGAATAATATCAAAAAGAATTATTATACTTATATTTGAATTATTTAAATGGTAGGTTGAATCTTGTGAAGAGACTATTTGAGGAGACAATGCTATAATAACAAGAAATTTTTTATTTTTTTATTTTGAGATATTAGATTTTTTTTTAATAGAAAAATGAGTGTGAATTTATTAATAGTTATTTTAAATTCTATGAATTATTAATATATTATTTTCTTTATTAGTTTACAATATATAAATTAAAATAATTATTTTTATATTTTGTGATCCAATAATTAAATAAAATTAATATTATTTTTAAAAAAAAATTGAAATGGGGATTGGGGAATACCACGAAAATGAGGATCTCTACAAGGATGAGAATGGAGGAAAATTTATCCCCGTGAATGATATAGGGATTGGATGGGGAACAAATTATATATATGTGAGATGGGGATGAGAAATGTATCACTGCCCCCACCTTGCCCCATGCCCATCCATAAGTAAAACTAGCTCTTTTTGGAATTAAAAAAATAAAAGAAAATTTGCAGTAATTTTCTCCCTAGGTTTTACAAAAAAACAAAAAACTCCTAACTTTTTAAATGGATTAATTTATCCCTGTATTTTTATTTCATCCAACAATTCTATCTTTTTGTCAAAATATTTCAATTTTCTGTTAAAAATTATGATGATTTTACTATTTTAACCCTATAGTTTATTATTTTATTATTTTATGAATTAAAAAATGAAATAAAAAAACAGGGAAAATGGTGTTGAATCATCTGCAATCCAAACAGGTATGACTATCAAACCCAATTGTTTCTTCGCTTCCAGCTACATATCGACGACATAGAGGACATCAATGGAAAGCTTGGATGATGAGGAGTCGACTAGTGACCTTAGATTTCCTGTCAGAGCTGCATATCGCCGGTGACAGCATTTGAATTTCTATCTCTCTATTTGTGGGTTCCACCGAGGAGAAGAAGAAGAAGAGCATGATAGTGGTGGTGGTGGTAGTGGTTTCGTGGTGGTGTCTACAATTGAGAAAGAGGCGGAGGTGATAGCTGGTTGCCTCTACTACTGTACCAATTGAGAGAAACTCTCTCAGACTCCACCATCAATTGTTCAGTGGGAACCTAAAGATCAGAGGTAGCATCATGCTTGTAAAATCGTCTCCATTTGAATTCAAAACAAAATAGACTAAAGAAATACAAATATAAATAAAATTACAATGAAAATTTTTTAATAAAGAAATTGATTAATGATGAATCCTAAAGGCTACTGAAAGGGAGGAGAGAAAGATAAGAGGTGGTGGTGGCGACGGTGGAGATGGAGGAGGCAGTGGTGAGTGAAGGCTATTGAAGAGAGAACAGGAGGAGAGAGAAGAGATAAGAAAATAATAGGTAGTGCTGGAGGTGGCGGCAGTAGTAGAAATGGAGGAGGTGGTGGCGGGTGAAGACTGCTAAAATTGTTATTAAAGAGAGCAAGGGATAAGAGAAAGAGAAGATAATATGTGGTGGCAATCAGGCTAGGGTTAAAGAGGCATGAAGAAAAAAAATTTCTTTTTTTATTTTCCTTTTTTAAAATTAAGAAAATAATATTAATAATATAATATAACAATATAATTAAGGTTAAAACAGTAATTAGCTAAGGCACTTAATGGAAAAACACTTAAAATAGACAGAATGATATATTTATCCAGAAAATTTAAAATATAGAAACAAATTAATCCATTTAAAAAAAACATAGAAAATTTTTTATTCTTTTTATAAAACTCAAGGAGGAAATTATAAATTTTCCGTAAAAAAGGAATCATGGGCTAGGCCCATGCATATTACTCATGTGCAAGAAGATATCCACCTATTTTGCCTCCGTTTGGGCTATATATATATATATATAGTACTTACACACACATTTTAAAGGAGAAGGGGCTTCCGCAGTTTGAACTGGGCACTATCTGGCTCCTGGAGTTGAATCTCTTACACCCTGCCACCTCACGCCCTTCCTTCGTTCGGGCTTTAGTCCCGTATCTTGTGTGTGTGAGCCTTCCCATTTCTAACCTCTTTAGTAGTCAATTACTACAAAACTCGATATGAAAAATAGGAAGAACTTTCTTTTATTCGAAATGGAACAGAAACAATATAGCAAAATTTTGAAAATCCTTATTCTCAGATAACAATCCCCACCTATTTTAAAAATAAGAAATGAAAAATACTACTAAGTTTTTCACTAGTGTTATAATGTTTTCAGTTTTAGTGTCTTTTGGAGTATGAACCAAACTCTAATAATAATGAGTTTTAAATTACTTACAATTGGTGAAGCTTATAGCTTCTATGAACCAAACATTATTTATTGTAACATAAATATCTCACTATTCCACATTAGAAATAATGCATATTGATGTTCATCGCCGTTTTATGCAAATAGACGATGTGTGCACCTAGTTATTTCACAAGTGTTCTAGAGACTTAGCTAATCATTTCATACAAATAGTTGCACTTCACAATTATGTGGGTGACTCTATCAAGTACACCCTACTATTTGTATACCACCCTAAAGGATATACAGTTCATTAAGAGTTTTAAAAACTCAACCTCACGTACAAGTGGCAGTTCAAAGCACATTCTCACACCATAAAATTTTTGGGTACGCTAGTGCTTCACAGGATCAATTAGTGACTTAATTATTATCCAAGTGAATCTTATTTCTAAGATCTTTAATCATAAAAGTTTGGTATCCATCACAATTGATTACTTAAATTTGGCCATTAAACATATTTTCCTCAATGTTTCAATAATCATATTCATACCTAAGGATTTAATAAAAGGATCGACCATGTTTAACATTAACTTCACATAATATATAGAAATTACTCCATCTTTTAACAATTTGTTTCACCATATTGTGTCTTGTATGAATATGTGTACTCTTACCGTTAAAGGTTTTGTTCTTTGAAATAGCTATTGTCGCTTGACAATCACAGTGTATAAACATTGAGGGAGTTGACTTCTCACCTAAAGGTATATCGGCTGAGAAGTTTTTCAACCACTCAAATTTACTACTAGTCAACTCAAGTGCTATAAATTCAGGTTACATGGTGGACCTAATAATCGAAGTTTACTTTGCAAACTTCCATCTTACAGCACCTCCACCAAGGCTAAATATTTAGCCATTAGTGAATTTTTTCTCATTCGAATAAAATATCCAATTAGCATCATTGTATCCTTTTAATACAATATGAAATCCACTATATGTGATACCATAACTCATAATACCTTTTAAATATTACATTAGCCAGAAATCACATACCAATGATCATGGTTGGGATTATGAGTTACCTACTTAATATGTAAACAACATATATTATATCATGTCTGCTATAATTCATTAAATGCATCAAACTTCTAATAATAACTTTTCTATGTTATATCATGTTTGCTATAATTCATTAAATGCATCAAACTTCTAATAATAACTTTTCTTTCAAAACTTCAAACTTAAAATATCCAATCTTTACATCAAATATCAATAATATACATGAGACAATATCATATAAACATGCTATGAATGATGATCATTGGATAAATGCAATGCAATTAGAACTGTAGAAACGAGAGAAGAACAACACATGGATTGTGACCATATTGCCACCTAACAAAAGGCCATAGGCTCAAAATGGGTCTCTAGGGTCAAGTTTAAACCTAATAGAGTAGTTGATAGGTATTAGGCAAGGCTAGCGGCAAAGGAATAGAATAAAAAAATTGGACGTAGACTACAATGATAATTTTTCACCAGTAGATAAGTTAGTCATAGTCAGAATATTGTGAGTTCTATTTGCTGTAATTGTTTGGCCATTACATCAATTGGACATCAATAATGTTTATTAACATGGTTCAATTGATGAGGAGATTTATATATATGATCCTATTCAATGAACTAGTTTCCAAGCTGGGAACGTCCTGTATACCAGTCCCCATCTTGAGGAGGAGGTGAAGCAGTATGTTCAAAGACTAGAGGCAACAATAAGAGAAGAGAGAAAGAGGCTACAAAAATTAGGGTTCAAGAGAGAAAATAAGAAACATATACTGGCGTGATTGATGTAAATTAGGCTAAATTGGTCGGTTTTATCAACCTTAATAACCCTAATCAACTCTTTAACCCGAATAGTATAAGTTATTGACATGGCAAAACAGTTTGGTAGGACCACCACACACCGTACACACATCATTTTAGCAAGTATACTATACACAAAAAGTAATTAAACTCATACACTTGTATATGAATTGTAAATGTTTGTTAATCGAATACTAAATAAGAATAAACAAATTTCTATTCTCTGAAATTTTTCTCCAACTTGATTTTCTCTATACATTGTCATAAAACTAATTAAGTGGCGAATCTCACGGAATGATCATGAAAAGGAAACGGAAAGGTTAAAATACTCGAATTCGAGTATTCTCGAAAGGTGAAAGTTTGTACTTTAAAACATAGTTTACCATTTTCTGTTTAAAAGTAAAAGGCTAAAAGCGTCAATAACGCTAAACGGACATTAAATGTAGAAGGGGAAAGAAAACCTCCACCCAGAGCTTCAATTCAACCATGCCAAACAGATCACATTAACAGTAGTAACAGCCAACAATCAACCGACGGAAGGCACGACGATAACCCTACTCTCACTGAATTCCTACTTTAATGGATTACTCTGCTACTGTAAATTTTCCCAACGTTTTCTCTTCATAAATATCCAATTTTTAGCTGTATCTTGATTATATTAGGTTAATTGATCTTTCCTTTATTGATTTGTTAGATACCCGACGAATTGGTTACACATTACTTACCTCAAAGTGGGATTCAATGTCCCGATTTTAGATTGTAGGTACTCCTTATCATCTTGAAATTTTTAGCTTATCAGCTTACAATTCTGTTTTTAATTTTAACCTTTCTAAGGAGAAAAAATTAATGCCTATAAATTTTGGGTTTTGGGTTTTTTTCCTAGTGATTGAAAGATTGAAAATATATCTTGGTTAGTTATATATAGGTTGAAGCTTTGTAGTTTGAATTTAGGAATTTCCTTGCTGATTTTTTCAAATGAAATGATCTTTTATTTATTTCTAGCCTCTGGGTACTAAGAATCAATGAAGTTATGCAATCCTAATTACTTACCCTGTAGTTTTTTATATAATTGCTTGTTGTTTTGCTGGGTATTGAATGAGCTTGTTTTGCCAATTCTATTTCTTGTTATTATTAGTTTTCGTATCTCCTTTTAGGGGTCGAATTGAATTGTCTGTTAAGTGATTCAAGTATAGTTAGAATTCCAATAAGAGATAGTGCCTAAGGTGTAGTTGTAATTTTTTGAATAAACCTAGATAAGGCATTACCTATTGGTAGTTGATCATGGAATTTATACTTAGTCATTTGATTAAGTCAATTTTAAGAAAATTTCGCTAGAATTTCCCCTAGATTTTTTAGTCCCCAAATCGACGTAGATCACATTTTTTCTTCAAAAAGCTGAAAAATTCACAACGCAAACGCTTCTAGGCAACCTCTTTCTACCCTCACATCGCTTGTGTTAAAATTTCACACTTCCACATATAAACATAATGCCAACAATTTCCCAATCTTAAGTCTATCAACATATATTCGTTATTACATATCAGCAAATACTTGTGCTAAATAATTTACAATAATCTTTCCTAATACAAGTACATGCCATTACTACATAAGGATAAAAGTGCTACCCGAAGAAAAATCGTCACTGTTACGGCTGCTGCTGCTGCTGCTGCTGCTCGACTCGATTACCTACGAGTTTAAATAATAAATTCGCTGAGAAAATTTTGCCCAGTTGGTACTTCCATATAAAATAAAATAAAATAAGATGAAGAATTTAAATGAAATTTAATAACACACATTAAATCAAGTATTTAAAACATAACATGACTTGTATACTTGGTTAGCAATATTTATTTATTTAGATCATGTTTTCTTATTCTGCTTTACTAGCACTGATAGAACTTCACGGATAAGATAAAGGTAGTAGTGTCCTAACCGTAGCCTTGATCACAACTGGACACGATTGGCCTCATTTTCCCGAACATAAGTTCATTGACCGGGCTTGATATGACATGACATGAGTACGTAGCCTTGTTTGTTAACGTACTTAAGTGGCCTTATGCGCCACGTATAAGAATTCAATTATCATCACATAAAAGATAAAAGCAATACTGCAAAAGTATACCGTACAATGCATCGCACCCTTATCGGAAGGGTTTCGACCAAGCCAGAAGAGCATTAAATTATTTTCATTTTCTTTATTGACCATTCTTGTACATGCATACATATCTATTCACCATTTTATTACTTTTATTTGTAATGTAATATATTGAAAATAAGCTTTGCAGAATTTCTCATAAATCTGCCTCAACTTTGGGAATGCATATAAAATAATCCACAAGTCCAAAAATTTTGAAATTTTAATAGAAGCTAGTTCCATATTTAAATAATAATCTACCCTAAAAATTTTAGAATTTTCTGGGCTATTTACAGGGTCCAAATCAGCCACGTACACATATTGCTCCAGTGTTACGGTTTCACTAGTTGCAATCCGAAAATTTATTTTTTTCACCACCAAAACTTAATTGAATGTGCCCAAAAATAATTTTCCTATAAAATATACTTTTAAAGTACAACATATCAAAAATTTAGTGAGAGAAAATTTTTCTAGAATTTATTAAAAATCATGGAAGTGAATTGTCCTGCAGGGTACATACTGGACAATTTCACTGTTTTGACATTTTATGCATTTGAAATAAATATTTGCACAAACATCATATGAATTCAAGATTAAAAACATGCATAACCATGATTTTTTAACATAAACCAGAATTTATTTACAACAAAAATAAAAATTATACTGTTAAAGTACCAAACCTCGATTTTCCGTCAATTCGGTTGCTTATTCTCGATCCTTGCCTCGTTCTTGGTCTTTGCCCTCTTCTAATTTCACAAAAACACAACTTAATAAGAACTTCTAAGCTGTTCGAAATTCCCTTTGAAGTTTTCCAAAAAATTTGAACTTATTTTTCCATTTTTAGATAAAACTAACTATGTTTTCATGCTTAATTCTACTTAATCAAGCTCAATTCCATCATCTTCAACCTTTACCTTCTTATACATATGAACCCTAATTCTAACCTAACTTCTCCTACCTTAAATCTTATGGAAAACATGAAATTAATGACATATATAGGCTTAATCATGCATAGAACTTAAAAATTTAACTTAGAACCTTGAAATACTAGCTTAAAAATGGATGTTACCTTGTTTTTGCCTTATTCTTCCTCTTCAATGGTGGTCCGAAATTCTATCTTAAAAATGAGAGAATTTTGGTCATTTAATCCATATTTATATCATGGTTAGATTGGATAAGGTTTGGCTTATTTGTTCTTGAATTTTAATTGGCTATTCAAGTCAAAGTATGCATTTCATTTGGCTAGGATCAAAGTCAATGGTTCACCGCTCTTTTTATGTCCAAACCACCCCTTAAACTTTCATATTTTATCATTTAACTCTGCTTCAAGTCAAATTACAAAAAAGGTCCTTCGTCAATATTTTCGACACAACTTACCGCAAGCGTGTTTTCAGAAGAATCAAAATACGCCATTGTAACCAATTTAACCTTGCGAATCCATATTTTACATCTTTTATATACATTATTAAGACATATATATACCTTTTACAAAATTATATTTAGGTCCCCAACTTTTCATAAAATTACAGTTAGGTCTGTTGGCACCAGTGCCCTATTCTGTCTCTCGGGCGTGACTATCGTCGCTCTGATACCTTGTTGTGCTTAATATTTTCTAATTTACATATTTATTTACAACTTCCCATAAGGTCACCCATCATAACTTTACTGTGACCTGAGCACGTTTAACTTTGAAGGTTCGATGGGTTTCGCGACTATTCTCCGTTACTTACGCGCCCAGACAGTATCTACAGTAGTCGAATGTTACTAGGCGATTCTCCAAAACTTACCACAAGTAACTCTAAAGATATTTACAATATTTACAATATGTACAGTTAGGGGTGTGACACTCCAACAGTAGTATTAGTTCATCATAGCTTGACAACTAGGCCGAACTTTATTATTTGAATGTGTGTTTTACATTCAAATAACATTATAAAATAGTAAAGTGTCCATTCGCAAGTAGTAATGTTTTAAAAGAAACCAAATATCATAAAAGATAACTAATAATTATAAAAATATACGATAGCCATTAAATATAAATGTGTCAACTCAACTTGTAAGCTGTAACTAGCGTGCAGCCTCCAAAATCTTCATCAACTACTTAGACTTAAATCAACAAGCCTAAAATCGTTAACTCAAAGTTGACTAAGTAGTTAGATGGTTTAACTTATATATCACATCAAATCTCAATTAATATCTTATGTGGTATTTCACTATAAACTTCATTTATTTACTAACTTATTTTCTAAAGATGATAAACTTTAAATCTAAAATAACTTAAGTAGAAATAAATTTGATTTCTTAGCTAAAGAACTCTGTCACTAAAAGAAAAATACTTGGTGTTCGGTAACATAAATATATAAAAAAAAAACTTAATAATTCAATATAAATTAGGAATTTATTTATTGTCCAAAATCTAATACAATAATTCAATGTTAGATGAGCAATTGATAATAATTGTCAATAATTTAAAAAAAATAAACATGAAAATTTTAAACAACTTAATTTTTTTTATCATGTACTTGTGATGAGAAATTGGAACCAAGAATATGTAAAATAAGGCACAAATGTCAAACTACATAGAAACTGTGAAAAGAGAAAAAACTATGTCTATACATAAAAGGCCAAATATAAAATTAACACTTATCCTTTGCATAATTTTCCCAATGGCACCTTAATCTTTGTGGCGACCTATCAAACGTTTCACTTTCTGACCTATTGGACATCTTGATTGGCCAACTTTGGGTGTGTGCAATGCACATGCCGACTAAGGATCAAAATGAAAATTTTCTTATCTTCCTCCTCTAAACAAGGACCATCAGTGTAATTTTTGAAATAAGTAAATGAGTATTACCAAATCAAAACATTTGGTATGGGAAATGGTGATGATGACCATGATTCCTCGTCTTTCTCATATTATCAAGGTGCCCAATACCAACTTCAAGAGAGGAGATCAAAGGGAAAAGAAATAGTAATTGGCTATGCTAGGTAATCTTTTTTTTTATGTGTTTTGATTTTTATTCTCTTTGTTGCCTTTTAGTGTGTTTTGATTTTTTCTTTGATTTGTACTTTTCTTAATTTATTACTGAAATTTCCTTTTAGTGTATTGTGTTTTTAATGAAATTTCTCTTTTTAATCTTTTTATCAAAAGAGGGAGAAACTTGAGTTGTGTACGTATTGAGGGGAGTATAAATGAGTTAAAAGCTTTAAGTGATGAGGAGTAAATAATTAAAGTTTAACTTAAATTTTGTTTTGACTTAAATTTGAAACATGACATCAAGCATATCTTATTTTAGTTGCATATTTGTCACAACTCAAGTTTGTTTATCAAAAAATCAAAAAGAGAGAGATTATTGTGCCTAGAGTACCAAAATTTCAAGTTTTGAATATTTGAAAAACACACTTAAATTTGTGAAGTTACTAATGTTGCTTCAAATTTTCTTAAAATTGTTTCAGCTAATCAAAATCATGCCCAAGTGAGCCAAGTCAGCAAAGTTGCAAAGAAGTGAAGTCTTGATCTAGCACAAGCGTCGCGCACGCGACCTCATTATTGTGCTCGCGACCCATATGCCAAACTTCATTCTTCAGCTCATGATCATCAGCGTGCTCGCGACTCTAGCACATCAAGCCACAAAAATATTCTATAAGCTACTGGAAGTCTCGCGACCAAACTTTACGGGAGACTAAAATATAAGTTGGCGGTTACAAGGAAAAACAATTAGGTCACGCACACGATAGAGCCATCGCTCTCGCGACTAAAACATGATTTGGCCAAGATTTTTTCATCAACTATTTGAAGTCTCGCGAAGAGGAGTCTTACACGCAACTGCAATATCAACTAGCCATTGTAATGTTCAACCACTCAGTCGCACATGCAACATGGTCATCACACTCGTGACATACCCAATGTCAGGCTCAACAACTACTGGATTAAATGCAAAGCTAACGCAATAGGTATCCATTGGAAGTCTATTATTCAAATTCTATGAAAGGTCGCGCACGCGATATACAGGTCACGCTTATGACACTGACAGAGAAACAAAGTGATTTTTAAATCTTCTTTCCAAAGGCTAGTTTGTTCAATTAGGTATAAGTACCCATTCAAACTGGCTTAATAATGTTACACAACTACAGAATTTAATACTTCAACAACCTCATTTAATTCAATCTTTATTTAATCATTTTTATTTAATTTTTTGAGTGTTTGTTTGTTGAGTGAGCTTTAAAACCATCTTTTGTTAGTTGTTAGTTTAAGAGTGAGCTTTAAACTCTGTTAAGAGTCATTGTAAAGTTTGGAGTGATCTATAAAATCTAATTTTGAGATGAACTTGTTAAAATATTTTGTATTTTATTATGATTAGTGAAACCCAATTCTAGAGAGAATTGGAGAAGTGGATGTAGGCAAGAGTTAAGCCGAACAACTATAAAATCCTTATATTTGTCCACCAAATTTCGTTTCAAATTTTTAAAAGGCCACTAATTCAACTCCTCTTAGTTGCCAATGGACCAACATCTTTCCCCCCTCGAGATTGAGAAGGACCTCGCGGATTATTTTACAGCCTGTCCATGCAAGCTTTTAGGACGTTTGGGTTCATGACTGCAAACACAAAACAAAATTATTAGTAACCCATGCATTTTGCCTACTTAAGCCACATTACATCTAGGCTACTTACTATCAATAGGAGGCCACTCAGAAGCATCTTCATGACATTCATAGAATGTGTGAAACACATGTTTCGAGAAAACACCATTGATTCCCCATTGTTCCAATGCATCTATCTATAATTTTTTTTGCACCATAAAGGCCAAGAGGCGATAACTTATGTACAATATGACTCCATGACATCAGAAATGTAAACTCTCCTCTACCAATTATCTTTACCATTACCAGGTCTCCCTTGTAGCTATTAGGTATGGAAACTTTATCTTGTTGCAAGATTTTATACCTAATGATGGCTATCGAATCCACCAAAAATAAAAACCTGCTCTTCCAAATTAAACAAAGAAACTTGCAAATAAGGTGAGAAGGGTCGAACCCAAGGGATCAGCCTTGCCCAAGGCTAACCAAAAACTGAAACAAAAACTGAAAATTAAGGTAGACGGGGGATTTTTTAAAACTGAAATTCTAAGAACGAAAATAACAGCAAAATAAAATAAAATTCGGAGATCAATGGGAAACGAGCTCAATCAAATGTAATTCTTGGTATGAAGTTCATTGGATTGATCATTGACTCTAGGATAACTCTTCAATCAAATATCACAGACAGGTTATAGTCAGAAAGTACGACGATCCAACCAATCTTTCCTTAATCTTAGATTGCTAAGATACGATCT
>CATIWJ010445122.1:0-15420 GCA_949640765.1 Croton laevigatus | reverse complement strand
AAAGTAAATTTATACTAATTTGTACTGTTTTTTACCGTTTGACTTAATTTTTTTAATTTTTAAAGTTACTTATAAAATTTAATTTTAATAAATATGGAGTTTTTTCTATAATTTTTAATTATATTATTTGTAAGTATAAATTTAAATTTAAAAGTAAAAAGAAATGAAAATAAAACAATTTTTAGAAAACAAAAACGGACAAATTAGAAACCATTTTTTGTTTTTCATAAACAAAAAATATGAAACAAGAAATAGTAACAAACGAGCCCTAAACAAGCCCAAGAGGTGGCCTAGTGATAAGGCACCTCTTTCCTGTGACTTGAGGTCCCGGGTTCGAGGCTTGTTAATCTCCCCATATCCCCCAAGTAAAATTGGATATCTATGTCAAAAACAAACGAGCCCTAAACATTTTGTATTATTAGTTTTTTTTATCACGTACGATACATGTGGATATTCGTTTCATATAAATATATAATTTTTATTGATTTTTATATTATTTTAATTTTTTATTTTATATATAGTATTTTTAATCATTTTTTTAGGTTATATATGATATTTGTTGTAATCATTTCATTCAAAAAAAAATTAAACTAAATTTGTTATTTAATTACAAATAGTAAATATTAAATTTATTTTTGAATTAGGAAAATATTATTTATAATTAAAAATATAATCAATTAAATTTAAAATTAAAAAGATAATCTAATCAATTAAATTCAAAATGTAAGATTTTTCCTAAAAAAGAAAAAACACAAAATTGCATAATTTTTTATTTTTTTTCCTTAAAAACGAATATTAGTAGTATAATTTTTGGTTATTACAAAACAATCCAACTAGGATATGCAAAAATCACCGTCACAATCATCACCTTCCTCCGCTCCATTCTTTTGTTCTTCTAAATCTGGCTCGCTAAGCAACCAACTAACCAATCTCTGCAACTGCAACTGACTATTTCAATCTCATTCCTTAATTTGACTTTCTTTTTCGAACTCCACAAATCTTCTCTTTTACTCTTTCTCGGATCTCACTACAACGCCTTTTCAAGCTTCACTGCATTTTTCAAGAATTATCTTGTAACAAGTACGCTTTCCATCTCATTCTTTTGTTTATATCTTTTAATTTCAATTACCCTTTGATCTAACTTTAGTGTTAATCTTTTCTTTGGTTATTGAATCATTTCATTTAATTAAGTTGAGTAAATGAGAAGAAAGTTTAGATTTTATTTTTAGATTAGCTTGTTCAGTAGCTTTTGCTAATTTATGACATTGACATTTAACGGTTTGCTAAGTAATTCAAGAAGTTGATGTGGCTGTAATTAGTTATTAATTGGATCAAAGATTGTGTTTTTAACTCAGTTTGTTTACTTTCTCTTTACTTTCCCTTATTTTCTTAGCAGCCAAACAGAGTAATTTATTTGAATTAGTGGATTTTGCTTTCTTCATTTGCTATATTTTGAATTATTGGATTAGGATCTAATTCTCATGTAATAGGCTTTTAGCATTTATTGAAAATCTGGCGCCTTTACTATTTTTCTGACTTTATGACCAGGCTGTGAAGATAGCATTCTTACAGAGCTGTTAAAGTTTATTGGTTCTTCAATTCTCCATGGAAGAGTGCGTATTCTGCTCCAGTTTGTTTATCTTTTTGTTTTTGGGAAATTCTCTTACTTTGTCTTAGACATGTTCTAAATTTGTCTGCTTGGTGAAATTAGGGAGAATGCTCTTCAGCTTCTGCAGAGATTCCGGCGGGACCGGAGAATACTTCTGGACTATATACTCTCCGGTACCTTAATTAAGAAAGTTGTAATGCCTCCGGGTGCTGTGACATTAGATGATGTTGATCTAGATCAAGTCAGTGTAGATTACGTTCTTAACTGTACTAAAAAAGGTGGCCATCATCTTTATATTCATTGCTTTCTTTTTAAGGCTTTTTTTTCATTAGAGTTTTCTCTCTTCTAATGGCTTCTTGTTAATGTAGGTGAAATGCTTGAGCTTTCTGAGGCAATAAGACATTACCATGACAACACTGATTTACCACAGATGGTATGGTTTAATTACCAATATGGTTGAGAAATGATGATTTAGTCCATAGATATTTCCTATTATAGCATGGTTAGGTTATTATGGATTATTTAAGTTCAAAATGCATGATATCTTATTTTCGAATCGTTTTGCTTGAGATGATGCTATGAATATGATAATGAAAGTAGGGCTGATTTGGTTTAAATCTGCACTTAAACATTTCTGATCAGTCTTTCAGTTTAGCATATTCCAATGATTTGTATTGATCTTATGCTGGTTATTTAGAAGCTTCTTTTTTGGGGTCAATTTCAGAACAATGGAGGTTCCACAGATGAGTTTTTTTTAGTCACCATTCCTGAATCTTCAGGATCACCTCCCAGAAGGGCACCACCACCCATTCCTGCAACAGCACCACCTCTCATTCCGGTTTCAATGCCAGCTCCCATTTTTGAACCATCGCCTCCAGCGTCATTCTCAAGTGTAGGAAAGTCAGAGTCATTTAATTCCACTGAAGTACGAGAACTGACCGTTGATGACATTGAAGATTTTGAGGATGAAGGTGAACTTGAGTCCATGAGTAGTGTCAGGGTTTCACGTCGCGTCACAAATGATGCAGCCATTGATGTCATGCCCAGATTGCCTGCATTTGCCACTGGTAATAAACAATTCAGGTTTTATTTATTAAACTTTAATCTACTTGACCTACTGTCATGGCTCCTTGGGAAAAGACACCGATAATAGAACATTTCTTCATTACATATACATCAGAGATACACACATAAGAATGTCATTTTGACAGATTATGTTCGCTTAAATAACATAAAGGGATGCTGTCAAATTATCTTATGATTGTCTATAAGATTCCATGATATATACAAGCGGTTTTGAGGACTCACCAGCTATATGCAATTCACTGTTTATTGGGGGAGGGTCTCAGAATTTTCATTGGCTATATATTTCATTTCTCCTTTTAGGATACCAATAAGATCCTTTTGTTAGTTGCGGAGATTTTCACAAGATGTGCTATAACCTTTGTTCTGTTTACTGCAAGCAATAACTGAGTTATCACAAGACTATGAATTGTGTGATGGAAGAAATGCCCCATGAGATTGAAGCTAGCTTCAATGATTCTAGAGATGTCTTGTTTACTCATTTAGTCTTTGTCTATATTGCACTATAGCTAAAAATTCTTGACTTTGGAAGTGAAGGTTTAATTTACAATAGTGGTTGTCTTTTTTTTTTTTTTTTGGCCTTCTACTTTTTCAGGTATTACAGATGATGACCTTCGTGAAACTGCATATGAAGTCCTTTTAGCTTGTGCCGGAGCATCAGGGTATTTTTCCCATTTGGCTCACAGATCCCCCCCCTGCTTCCCTTCCAAGTGTTAAATTAATAAGAATTTAGGCACCTTTTTTCCCTCCGTATGTTGTGATCCTTGTTTTCCATTTTTTGTTCCTGATTTGGCTTCTTGTTACAATTACTTGAACAGGGGCCTTATAGTTCCATCAAAAGAAAAAAAGAAAGATAAAAGGAGTAGGTTGATGAGGAAGCTTGGACGGAGTAAAAGTGAGAATGTTGTGCAGTCTGATCGTGCACCTGGATTGAATGGTTTGTTAGAGACCTTGCGTTCCCAGATGGAGGTATTGCAGAAAAATCTTGTTGACATTTACACAATTTATGTGTCGGTTATCTATTTTTTCCATTTATTTTTCTACTTTATGTTTTTTCTAGACATTGAAATTAGTTCCTGGTTAGATCATGATTTTTTTATCTGCACTGCAACATAATAATTGAAATATTATTCAACAACAACAACAAGAAGCCTTAGTCCCAAACAAGTTGGGGTCGGCTGAATGGATCCTCAAACGGTTAACATCACCAAACATAACAATATCAGTCATCACAAGCCTTAGGTACTTTCCACAACACGGATTTTATGTCTCCATTCCACAACACGGATTTTACGTCTACATTCATATATGGAAAATTGTTTATATGATTTCTCAATATTATAGCACTTTTGAAGTAAAATTTTGTATGTAGTGCAGTTCTGAAAAGAGAAAAGAGAGAGAGTAGCTACAAAAAAGTTTTTAAGATGGTTTTAGCAATTCTTGAGTTAAAAAAAAAAAATATGCAGTGGGAAACATCAACGGGCATTTGATGATCGGGAATGGACATTGCAGGAGGAGAACTGCACTTCTGTTGCTTGTCTTCCTAACCTTTTGGAAATGACCTTTGATTGGGACTTAAGAACGAATATTATCAATTTAACCTTTAGGCGTTTCAATTATGAGCTATAGAAGAACTCTTCTGTCTTCGTTTCCCATATTTAAATTCAATTTTCTTTATGGTTCATTTACTAACCTTTAATTGAGTGCAGATATCTGAGGCAATGGATGTAAGAACCAGAAAAGGGCTGCTGAGTGCTCTTTCTGGTAAAGTGGGAAAACGAATGGATGCTCTGCTTATTCCTTTGGAGTTGTTATCTTGTATTTCAAGGACAGAATTTTCTGATAAGAAAGCATTCATACGGTGGCAAAAAAGGCAGGTAAATTCTTTCCCCTATACTGTATTAGTTTCATATTTTTTTCCCCTGCTGTCTAGCAATGATTCTTCGTACGTGGTGAAATTAGAGGTTTGGGCAAAAATTTAATTGAGACTAACTTTAACTTGTCTTGGTACAGTTATTCATACTGGAGGAGGGGCTTGTTAATCACCCAGTTGTTGGATTTGGTGAATCTGGGCGCAAGGCAAATGACTTGAGAATTATTTTGGCGAAAATTGAGGAATCTGAGGTACACTTTTATTGAATCAAAAAGATCTGTCATGGTACCGGCATCCCTGTCAACATCATATCACATCAAACTGTACCTTATCTTAACATTCCTCTTCTTGGCTGATTGATGAAATCCTCCCATCTACTTTCTCTTTCTCTTTGGATCATAGTTCCGTCCATCTTCTGAGGGGGAAGTCCAACGAGCAGAAGGCTTGCGTTCCCTCAGAGAGATTGCTGTTTCACTTGCTGAGAGACCAGCTCGGGGTGATTTGACGGGTGAAGTTTGCCACTGGGCTGATGGATATCATCTTAATGTTAGATTATATGAGAAACTCCTCCTCAGTGTCTTTGACATTTTAGATGAGGGGAAGCTGACAGAGGTTAGTAATATTTCAACTTGGTCACGTGATTACACAAAAGTGTAAGACAATCTGTGTGATTTACTTTAAATTGTTTCAGGAAGTGGAGGAAATACTTGAGCTCTTCAAGTCAACTTGGCGTGTTCTAGGAATTACAGAGACCATTCATTATACATGCTTTGCATGGGTATTATTTCGTCAGGTATTACTTTCAGTTTCCCATCTGCTGAATTCCCTGGTACATGCACAAAAATTTAAGCTTGTATTTATATTAATGAAACATCCCCGTAATATTCCAGTGTGAATGTGCAATTAATTGCCAGAAGTTTAGGACTTAATGAATATAGGATTAAGGGCAGTAACTGGTTCCCTCTGCATCACTCCACTTACCCAAACACATGTACTGATCTGGCCACCCGCTTTTCTACTGCTTCACTATTGTGTTCAAAGATAAGAAAGAAACTAAACTGATTCGCTATAAGTGCTTTCATTGCTTCTATAAGTGTCCTTAATTTATGCTTATCTTTTTTTGACTCATTTTATTGCTAATTACTGTATGCTATTCAGTTTGTTATCACACAAGAGCATGGACTCTTGCAACATGCCATTGAACAGCTGAAGAAGATACCATTGAAGGAACAACGAGGGCCACAAGAGAGGATGCACTTAAAAAGTTTGAGTTCCAGAGTTGAAGGCGAAAATATATCTTTCTTGCAGTCTTTTCTGTCACCAATTCAGAAATGGGTTGATAAGCAGCTAGCAGACTACCATAAACACTTTTCCGAGGTTTGACTTACTATTTTGAGTATATTACTTTTTTCATCTGCCACATAACTTGGTGATGTATAGTAATCTAGTTCGTATTCTAACAATATTTATTTCTAGATACAAACAAATAAATATTTGATGTAGACATTTTTCTGAAAATTTAATGTATCATTTAACTGATGTGCTGTGATTTTGAAATTGGGAGTGAGGGGAGAATTTTAGTCAAAGTTTTCCGTTTATCATTGTTTTTACCCTTTTGTCTCTGATCTCAATACTGAGTTGCGCATTACATCTGGAAGAATTTTTTGGCATCCCATGCCTTTTCAATGCAGCTGCTTTCTAAGTTTCAGAATGTATAATAATGCATCTTCTTGGCCTTGTAGGATTCAGCCATTATGGAGGATGTAGTATTAGTTGCAATGATTACTCGGCGGCTTCTTTTAGAAGAGTCTGATCAGGTATAAATATCTTCTTTCTGCTGGTTGTGCGCAATATATGAGCTTTTTATTGGATACATTTTCATTTTTGAAGTGGATATTAGTTAGCCTGCATTGTTGCTATTTGCTTCTTTGGTGCAAGAACATATTTAGCATCCAAAACTCTTTAATTTGGAAATGTACATTTTGTTTTATAATTTCATCTAAGGATTAAAAATTATAATTTCCATTTTCTTGTAGGCATTACAATCTGCTTCTGTCATGGATCGCGATCAGATTGAATCGTACATATCAACTTCCATTAAGAATGCATTTACGAGGGTAAGTATTGAACTCAGTGTCTGTTTGATTTGTAACCCTTAAGAAACCAAAAGACAATCAGTCCCTTCAATATCTGAGTAATCCTTTCACCAGATAACAAAAGCTAAGAGATTCTTCACAGTTCCCAAAACTAAAGCAAGAGAATGACGTCTTCCCTTCCTCTTCTTCTTTATGCAGACTGTACAGGCTGTTGATAGATCAGACACAATGCATGAGCATTCATTGGCATTGCTTGCAGAAGAGACCAAGAAACTTATGAAAAAAGAATCAACCATTTTCACACCAATTTTGTCTCAGAGACATCCACAAGCAAGCATTATATCAGCATCACTTCTTCACAGACTTTATGGGATCAAATTGGTAAGGTTTTTTGTTTTCACGGGATTCAAATTTTCTTGCCATCCCCGTATTTTCTAATTTTTGAAGCTTGATTAAATTTACTTGTCCTCAGAAACCATTTCTTGATGGTGCTGAACATCTTACAGAGGATGTTGTATCAGTATTTCCGGCTGCCGATAGCCTGGAGCAATATATAATGTCACTTATTGTTTCTGCTTCTGAGGGGAATGTTGAAGTCAGTCTTAGGAAACTAAATCCATACCAGGTGAGATAGCTGGACTCAATTACATGGAGTTTTTCTCTTTCTTTCCTTTTTTCCTGTCTGTTTTTAGAATCAGTTACCTCAGTTGTTTATCAAAATTCTTTAATTCCTTTGAAGGTTGAATCTCTGTCTGGGACACTAGTGATGCGATGGGTCAATTCACAGCTTGGAAGAATTTTAAGTTGGATTGAGCGAGCCATTCAACAAGAGGTGATTATTAAGTTGATAAATTTTTCATTCACCCCATAAAAAACAGATTTTCTTTGTTGAATATCCAATTTTTATTATATACTTCTGTTGATTCAGTCTCACCATCCATTTAATCATGCTTCTTCCATAACTGGTGTTTTCTTCCTCTCAGCAATGGAACCCAATATCTCCTCAACAGCGACATGGGAGTTCAATAGTTGAAGTATATCGGATTGTGGAAGAGGTATGGATATGATATGGATAATGTTACTTCTACTTCTATGTTAAAAAAATTAAAAAAAAAAAAACATTTTTTTTTTTGCTACAGACCGTTGATCAATTTTTTGCTCTGAAAGTTCCAATGAGGCCTTCAGAATTGGGTGGCCTACTTCGAGGCATTGACAATTCATTTCAAATATATTCAAATCATGTTGTTGAGAAGTTGGGTTAGTATATTGCGGTTCTGCATCTAAGTGTATTTTCCATCATCTCATTTGTAACCATTAGCCCGTCAAAATTGCAGCATCCAAGGAAGATTTGATTCCACCTGTTCCTGTACTCACAAGATATAGAAGGGAAGCTGGAATAAAGGCTTTTGTAAAGAAGGAATTATTTGATTCTAGGCTACCTGAGGAGGCAAAATCAAGGGAAATCAGCGTCCCAAATACTTCTACTCTTTGTGTTCAGTTGAATACATTATATGTGAGTTCAAGTTGACTTTGATATTGTGCATCATTAAATGAAATAGACGACCTATTGTTGGCTTGAAATTTATTACCCTCTGAATTATAGAAATGGTGTTCTGAGGGAGAAAACCAAAAAGAAAAATAAAAATTCAGAATAACTCTCATTAAGTATATGACAACTACACCCCTTGAGGAAAATAATCTCCTAAAGATTTGTTATTTGGTGGGAAATTTCTGGTAATCTGCATTTTACATGTAACTGTTTGTTGTTGACATTTTTATCATAATAAATTTTACCCAAATTTTTTTTACTGTGAACAGTATGCAATTAGTCAACTGAACAAGTTGGAAGATAGCATTTCAGAGCGATGGAATTTGAAAAAGCCTCGCGAACAATATATCAGTATGTATCTAAAGAATATATTTAATGAAGCATTATTAAATGGATGTCATTTTATACAGTACATAACTTGGCAACTTTTTATGTACTGCTTAGAATTGTAATTTGCAAAAAAGGATTGATTTGATGATTGGGCATTTTCTTTTTTCTAATTTCCACTATCCATATTGATTCTTTCATTAATAGGAAAATCCATGGAGGAAAAATCCACAAGTTTTAAGCAGAAAGTCTCATTTGATGGGAGTAGAAAAGATATAAATGCAGCTGTTGATCGCATTTGCGAATTCACTGGTAAGTATTATTTTCTTCTACTTAGGCCTATCACCTTATGAAGTAAACTTGACCTTTCATTAATTTTGCATGCTGCAGGAACTAAAATCGTCTTTTGTGACTTGAGGGAACCATTCATTGAAAATTTATATAAACCCACTGTCTCCCAATCTAGGCTGGAGGCAATAATAGAACCACTTGATACAGTATGTCACGTCCTGTTGGGACGCAATTTATTACTTCTGTGCATTACTTATGAAATTCATGAACTAAACAAATAGTGATGCCGTATTTTAACCTGTCCTCTATGCTGTACGTTTCTGGCTCTGCTGCAGGAACTAAATCAACTGTGCGATATTATTGCGGAACCACTCAGGGATCGAATTGTGACAAGTCTCCTTCAAGCTTCACTGGTTTGTACCCTTTGATTTTCTAAACAAATATCACAAACACTTGAATCATTTTTACACTTAAATTGTGAAATGGTTCTTCCTATCAGGATGGCTTGGCCCGAGTACTACTAGATGGGGGTCCATTGAGGGTTTTCTCGCCAGCTGATGCAAAATTACTGGAAGATGATTTGGAAGTTTTGAAGGTATCTGCTTATTAGAGTGCTTGGAGTTCAAAACAAACCAGAAACCAATAGTCTAGAAACTATATTTTTATTTTCACATTCCCTGTTTCACGTAATAATTACTTATTATTAATGTGTGTGTATATTTGTCTTGCAGGAATTTTTCATTTCTGGAGGAGATGGCCTTCCTAGAGGAGTAGTTGAGAATCATGTATCTCGAGTTCGTCAAGTAATTAAGTTGCATGCTTATGAGGTCAGTTGTTTTAGATATGCCTCGTTAATAGAAAGATTTTTGGCAGTTTTCTATCCTACTTCGTTATCAATACTTTTCGATGCCAAGAAGGGACTAATTTGAGAAACACCCTTTAATGCATTTCTAAACTTGTGCTTTTTATTGGGTTGTGTACAAGTTACTTTTAAATTATAAGTTGCTTAAAATTAGTTAAAAAGTGTGGCTTTAAACTTACGAATAAGTAACTTATAAGTAGCTATAAAGTGATTCTTTAAACTTATAAGTAGATTATAAGGATCTAATATATTTAAAATTACTAAAAAAACCTTAGCAGGGTAGTGGGAGTGATATATGAAAGTTATAATTAAGGGTATTATGGTCTTTTGATTGGTCAAACTCGTTGTCAGAGATTATTTTTAAGTTCAAAAAATCTACTTTTGTTTAACTTATAAGTTAATAATTAAGTTTTAAGAAACACTCGACTATTTATAAATTTGAAACTGCTTATAATATGTTTTGACAAACTTTTTAGAAGTTTAAAGAAACACTTGAAATGTGACCATGGTGTCTAGCTCCAAATTTATATCCTCTATTTTTCACTTGACTTGCAGACTCGAGAGTTGATTGATGATTTAAAATCTGCAAGTGGGCTAGAACGACAGAGTGGTGGCGGGAAGATAGGTGCCGATACCCAGACTTTGTTGAGAATCTTATGTCATCGGAACGACCCAGAAGCATCACAGTTCCTCAAGAAACAGTTCAAAATACCAAAGTCTTCAGTATAGCAGAGCCTATCTGTTTATATAGAGTTGCAGATGAGAAGGAACAGAAAACTGTTTGTTTGTTTGTTTGTAGCAATTCAATTATATATCATTGGCCATGTTTTTCCAGTTTCAATTCACTTTGACGGCGACATCAATGTTAATTTTTCTTTCCTCATTTCCTTCCTGAGTTTACCAACTGCTGTTAATTCCTCCCTCTTGTAACCCCATTGAAACGATGCAATCCCTGCATGGAAAACCTGACTTCAGCTGTAATTTTGTTTGTTCTGTAATTATTTTATGGAAATTGACATTAATTTAGGGGGAAGTGGGTAATGTCCCAATTTTAATTGTGCTGTGTTTGAGTACCCTACAGTTTATGGAGGGATGATGCTTATAGAACATAAAACAAGGTTCTAAATTGCTGCCTTCAAACATAAAAATGGCATAAACACATCAAGAAGGCAAAGCAACTTGTGTGCGGCATGGTTTCTCGGCTGAATTTGTGTCATCCGCAATCTGAAGAAACCATTACAACAAGCCTTAATCTCAAATAAATTGGAGTTAGATGTATGAATCTTTTATCTGATGACCATTGTACTGAAAAAATCCCAAGAAACTATAAATGAACGGAAAATTTACTATTCTAAAAGGAAAGAAATATTGCCATTTCTATTCATCATATAAGCTTTGTTTCTTGAGATCCCATGTACAAATGGCAGACAAATGAATTGTAGTATTGCACAAGAGAAGCTGAAGTTTTCTTGGCAGTCAATAAACCAGAAAGGCTAGCACCTACCACAAGATTCCCAGTAATGAATTTTTTCAAAGTACATCACAATAAATAAGTTCTTCAAATTATGTAAATAGCAGCAGAACCTGACCAAGATGCAAAATACAAATACAATGGCATGAAACCATAAGCTAAGAATACAAGCTGCTATACATGTCTGCACTAGCACGTAAGCATATAATTTATCGCTGATGGGTGTTGGCTGAGCCAAATCACAATTCATTACCCTTTATGAAAGAAATGTCAGTATTGATGTTAGTAAGACAGCGTGAGACCTTGCTAGTGCTCAAAAAATTCTCAGTGCAAGTGCTGAAGCTTTTTAAACCTGAAAAAAAAAAAAAGAGAGCTCTTCATTTTGTACCTATCATCTTTCTTCAAGAGTTCAGTAGCAACATCTAGTTAGAATAACTGTCCAGTTTCGAATGTTCCTGCTCTCATCTTGAATATTAACTCAACATTGACTATATAAATTCACTTGATGTTTTCTACTTGCACAGTCAAATCCTTGATTCCAGCATCATGGAATATGTGTGAAACTTGTGCCTTCATAGAACCTTTGTCAGCTTCAGCTGAAACATGGAGATGGAGAGTCCCAACAATATCCGTATTAGTAAAGCTCCAAATATGCAGGTTTTGAATGCCATGTACTCCCTTTATTTTCATGACATCATTTACCGCTGCCCTTAGGTCTTGCTCGTGTGCCCGTGGAAATCTTTGAAGCAGAATTTCTGCGGAGTTCCTGAGTAATGGAATAACTGAAGAAACTATTAAAACAGAAATGAAAATAGAGCAAGCAGGATCAGCAGCAAGCCATCCTTTATACTTAATTAGGAGGGTAGATATAACAACTCCAACACTCCCCATTGTGTCTGCCAGAACATGCAAAAATATTCCCTCCATATTGTGGTCCATATGGTGGTGTTTCTTTGATTTCTCTTCATGAGACACAGGTTTTCTTGGTTGAGAACAACTGTTTCCAAAGGAAGAATCACATGTAATATCTGAATGGTGAGTATGGGTATGGGTGTGGGTATGGGTGGTGTTTTCATGAGAATGATGATGGTGGTCATCATGGTGTTCATGATGGTGAGAGTGCTCACAGTGTTCAAGATGGTGAGAGTGGTCGTGATGCTCATGATGATGAGAGCGATCATGGAGGTTGTGACAATGGTCTTCATTGCTGCCATGGTCATGGTCATGAGTGTGGTTATGGTCATCTTGGCAATTAGAGCTCTTCTCATGGTAATCATGAGAAACAGAGATACACTCATGATGCTTTCCATGATTTTCATTATGCGAATGTTGATGATGATGATCGGAATGGGAATGGGAGTGAGTGTGGGAATGCGAGCATCCACCATGAGCATGGTGATGTTCCTCATGAAAGAATATCAAACCGACCAAATTCACAAGAAGCCCTCCAACGGAAACAACTAACAAGCTATTCGTTGATATCTCTTGCGGATCCAAAATTCTCTCAAAGGACTCTAACACAATTAGTGCCCCAACAAGAACCAGAAAAACAGCATTGACGTAGCCTGAAAGAACCTCAAACCTTCCACGCCCATAATTAAACTGATTATTAGCTGGAAGACGCGAAATATACGAAGCATATAGACCAATAGCCAAAGCAGCACAATCAAACAACATGTGACAAGCATCTGAAATCAATCCGAGACTGTTGCTCATGAACCCAGCAACAAATTCCACAACCATATAACCTGTGTTGATTAGAAGAAAAAGTGCAATCTTGCGAGACTTCCTTTCACTCAAGATATGGCGTATAGGCTTCATAATCGAAGAACTAATTGGCTCTGATGTTTCCAATCCCAGTTCAACAAAATTCGAATAGAATGGATCCAACTTGATAACCGCAAGATACAACAATAACCCACATAACAAAAGACCCCAAAGTGACAGTTCAGGGAAATAAAACAACTCCAACACAACTGTGCAAAGAAATGTAATCAAAAACTCTCTTCGAAAATCCTTAGAATACGCTAGCTTATCTTCAGTACAATTCTCACTCAATAGCACACCAAAAACTACAGTATTAGCTAATGGCCAACCTAAATTGCCAATAGAAACACCAGCATTATCCCTTTCAAACAAGATAAAACTCACGGCAGCAGGAATAAACAGCAGCACTGTTGTATAAAACAATGAAATCAAGCGAATTCGCTTTTCGCCCAATTGCCTAATGGTACCCCAGTTCAAAGAAACTCGATCATAACACCCCAAGAACCCAGATAAAAATGGCAGCAACATTGGCCAAATTCTAATACAATTCTCCCTAGGCGACACTGAAAATCCATATCTAACAACAAAGGAAGTTGAAAATGGAAAGCATTCAATTCGATCCCAACTTATTGACAACAAAAGCAAACCAATAAAAAGAACCAAAAATCCAGATAACTTATTACCATTATAGTTCCAATTTCGAGTTGCACCAAGATTGTGTCTTTTCAGATCAGCAACAAATCTGGCAGCAACATGTCCAGACAATTCAGCTAGAATCATAGCAGCAGTGCCACAATACCGAAGTGCTTGGAATCTAAGGAGGAAAACAACAGCAAGTAGTACAGATTTGCATACTAAAAGCTTATGTTGGGATTGAGAAATGGAGGAAAGAGATAAAATGGGTTGGCTTGGAGTCCTGAAATGAAAAGGGGTTTTAGGTGAGGGAGAGGAAATGAGAGAAAAACAGAGAGAAAGAAGAAATGAAAGGAAAGAAACAAGAAAAGAGAAAGGAAAAAGAGAAAAAGAAGGAGAAGATCGAAGGAAAGGAAGGAGAGAGTACAGAGACCGAAGAGAGAAGAGAAGAAGAAAGAGGAAAGAAAGAGAGGATTTTGAAGAAGAAGAAGAAGAAAATGATTTAGAGGGAAGAGAAAACGAAGAAAGGCGTTGTTTTGATGGGGTAGGTATTGGGGTTGTAGAATGATATGAATAAACAGGGTAAGGTCCAGAAGATGAAGTGGAGGTGGTGGTGCCGGTGGTGGTGGTCGGAGTAGAGGTAAAAGAAGTAGCTCGGGGAGGAACGGAGATCCGGTGAGGCCGGTGCTGGTGACGATGATGGTCAGCCATGGATGGAGGAGTAAGGTCTACACTTCCAAAGCCAACAGCTTTGGTTTTTATTTGTTTTGGTTCTCTCAAAAAAATTAAAAGTAAATGACTTTTCTTTGAGAAAACATTAAAATGGTTTTTAATTGTTTGGTTTTTTTTTTCGAAAATAAAAAGACTTTTCTCTGAGAAAGAGAAACATTCAATCGCTTCTATAATACATTGGTGACGTAAAATTGCCAATTATATATATATATATATATATATATAAGAGAGGGCACGGCTAGACGACTTGCACAAACTGTTTTTTGCGTTTTTTCTTTTTATTCCGTATAGTAAATTGTTCATACTGAGTTTCGATATCAATTTAATGATATGGAAGTTCATATAAATCTGTTCTATATTATAAATTTTATATAATTATAGTTCAACAGTATCAATTATTTTATGTTTAATTTACAATGTAGAATCAAATTCCGTAAACTATGAACTACTAAAATTAATTTCAGGACTCAATATAAACAATCTAATGTGCCGAGTCGGAAAAAAAAAAAAGGTTGGTAGGAGACGTCTCACAGCGA
This sequence comes from Croton laevigatus, assembly GCA_949640765.1. NCBI lineage: Eukaryota > Viridiplantae > Streptophyta > Magnoliopsida > Malpighiales > Euphorbiaceae > Croton > Croton laevigatus. The sequence goes on along the minus strand of CATIWJ010445122.1, from coordinate 591 downwards.
GACGTTTTTCATTATTCAATAAGAAAACTGAACAACTTATAAAGAGAAATGGTACCATTTTGGGTAGTGGTTAATACAAGATTGTGAGACCATTCTATAAAAAAATCCAAGGTTTTCGTTAAGTTGGGTGAAAAGAAATTCCAATGGAAATGCACACAGGTTAGCTACATTGTGTAACACCCCAAATCCAACTTATAAATAAGTCAGACCGAAGTGTCACCTGTGTCCTTCGATGATATTCAGAACATTTTTTTTTTCTTTTAAATGATAACTACATTAATATATTACAATATATTAAATTATAATTACAATTTCGTAATTATTCACTTTTATAACTCTTCAGCATATGCCACACTATGACTTGGTTAACTTCTGATATCACTCTGCATTACTGGTACTTCCTTGACTTCTGCTTCTGACACCTACAAGTTTAGCAAATACTAAACTTGCTAAGCGCTTCGCTTAGTGGATACTTTACTCATATAATCATAATTATTAAACAACCATTTTCATAACAAAACATAGGGCAATCATAGCAAATACATCAGCACAACTTACAAATCACGTCATCACAATACACAAATCTGCACG
>CATIWJ010445088.1:0-21135 GCA_949640765.1 Croton laevigatus | reverse complement strand
TCAACTGAAAATCGTATTCGGTATAAAAATTGATTCATCATAAATATTTGTATCAATAGAGATGAAATTTGTAACGAATAGTAACGAATGGTGAATCCACTATGGATAGGTGTACTAAACAAATTTTCTTTTCATTAATTTTAAAAAAAGGGAGTTTTAACCAAATAACACAAATATATAGTTTTATTTAAAAAAAATAACACATTCACTTTTAAAATTAAAAAAAATAGCACATTAAAGATAATAAGGCCTATATATTTTAAATAATACCAAAGCCACCCATGTTTTAAAAATGAATTTAATAAATTAAAAATAAAAAAAGAAATGTTACCATATTACAACGGAAAACAAAATCATATTTGCTGTATAGTTTCTCATCACCAGTCACCACCATACACTATCGGGATGGGCTAGCCAGTGTCACCAGTCACCAACCCAGGCAACGGCAACCTCCACCGACACTAGAAGTTCGAAAATAGGCAGCAAAAAGGTTTACAAAAAGTCGAATCAGAATTTGAGTTCTTTTTAGATTTGAAAACTATCAGGCTTCGATTTATCATTTTACCGGTGATGGATCTCCGAATTGAGGCCATATTCGGAATCTACAGGTTAAGAATTTTCCAATGATATATGTTTTATTAGAATTTTATCACCATTGAAAATTTGAGATCACTTATGGCAGCTAGGGTTTCTTCGATGAAGAAGATGAAGTTGACAGTAAAATTCAATAACCATTAATAAACATTGAAGAATTGCTAAATCTTAATGATTCTTAATAATTATTATTGAATCTTATTGATTTTGTATATTCATATTAAATCTAAAGAATATAATCCAATAAATGCATAAAAACTGAAAGAATCATACTAAAAATATATTACTAATTCTTATTTATTCTTATTGAATCTAAAAAATATAATGAAAAAATCATGCTAAAAAAATCATTATTCATTCTTATTGATTGTCAATTATACCAATTTTTATTGACTTCTAATGATATAGATTCTTATTGATTCTTAATGATACTTATTCTCATTAATTCTTATAAATTCTTATTTAATCTTATTAAATCTAAAGAATATAATCTTAGCGATAAAGATTCTTATTGATTCTTAATAATACTTATTCTCATCAATTCTTATATATTCTTATTGAATCTTATTAAATCTAAAGAATATAATCAAACAAATGCATAAAAATTAAAAGAATCATATAAAAAATCATTACGGATTCTTATTGATTCATATTGATTCTTATTGAACCTAAAGAATATAATCTAACAAATGCATAAAAACTTAAAGAATCATGCTAAAAAAAATCATTACTCATCCTTATTGATTCTCAATGATACTGATTTTTATTGATTCTTAATGATACTAATTCTCATTAATTCTTATTGAGTTTAAAGAATATAATCAGACTATAAAATCTGAAAGAATCATACAAAAAATTAATTACTAATTCTTATTAACTTTTATTGAATCTAAAAAATAGAATCCAAAAAATGCATAAAAACTCAAAGAATTATGCTAAAAAAATCATTACTAATTCTTATTGATTCTCAATTATACTGATTTTTAATGATTTTTATTAATCCAATAAATGAATTTAAAAAAAAAAAGAAAGAATCACACAAAAACATAAAAATAATTACTGATTCTTATTGATGCTTAATGATTCTTAAAGGCAAATACAATTCTATAAATGAAAATACAATTCAGTAAATGTCAATATAATTCAATAAATGTAAAATACAATCCAGTAAATGTCAATATAATTCAGTAAAAAAGTAACAAAAACCCTAAACAGCCATGTTATCTTCATCTTCTTCATCGAACAAACCCTAGCCGCCGCTAGCCATAAAAAAATTTCAATTGTGATAAAACCTCACAAATTATATATCATTGAAAAGTTCTCGACTCGTAGATTTCAAATATAGTCTTACTTCCTTGTAACTCCACCATATTGAAAATGCAAAAATCAGTAGAACAACGTCGAATAGTGACTTTTTTTGGCGAATGAACTGTGGCAAGCTTGGTACCAAAATGACCCTATCGCTTGGGCTTTCGTCGGTGGCCTCATATCAGAAATCCATCGTCGAAAACTCTATGAATTGAAGATTTAAAGTTTTTAGGTCCTAAAAAACCCAAAACTAGATCTGAACGAAAACACCACTACAATCGTCATTTGTCAGAGCTCTATGTTGGCTTTTGGAAACTAAGAGAGGATGAATTAGTTAGAGATTAAAAAAGTATAAGGCGGAATTTGGTGGATTGAATGAAAATGAAAGACAATGGAATTTTATAGTGATTCAGATATAACTCGATCATACATTCACTTTTCCAATTCCCTTAAGAATTGATTTCCACTAATCTTCGATAAAATTACAATGAGGTTTTCTACGCTAATCTCAAAATTAGTTTTGTAGGCTCACACTTAAACTTTACAATTTTTCAATTAGAGTTTCTAGCTCACTTTAAACTTACAACAACTCACAATGTTGAGTTTAATGCTCACTTAACTAACGATACACAAGAATTGATTATAAAAGATTGAATGCAAGATGAAAAGAAAGAGAGGTTGTTGAAAGTATTAAAGCTCTATTGAATTTCTGATTGTTCAACCTTTTAATGGCTGTAGGAGGATGTATTTATACCCAACTTGAAAAATGTAGTCATTGCTCCTTTAAATTTGAAGTCTATCTGAAGTTTTGCAAAGGTCATGCGCAAGTCGTAAAGGTAGCGTGCATGACCTCTCACCGACATTTTATAACGGATTGTAACGACTACCTGTTGGTTTTAACTTTGCATTTAATGAACTAGCCATTAAATGCTGATCAAAGCAATGTCGCGCTCGAGATCTCCATGTACCGTGCGCGACATGGTCGTTGAGATCTTCAATTGCCAGGTCAAATAGTGTAGAGTGCGAGATGAAATTTCTCTTAGGGGCTTGGATGATTTTGGCACCCCTAGCGCACGTGAGGTTCAATGGTAGTGTGCGAGATGAAATTTCAATTTATTGTTGAACTGGCTTAACGCGTGAGACTGAATCTTCTTTTGGGGCCTAGATGATTTTGGTACGCCTAGCACGCAAGACAGAAGTCGTCACATGCGTGACCTTTTGGTTTCTTTAATATTGCCTTGGTTTAGTTTAGATTTGTTGAAACAACACTTAAACACTTGAAAGTTTATTAGTAAATCACAAAATCAAATAAGCTTGTCAAATATTCAAAACTAAGAAATTTTGTTATTACGAGCACAACGCTCTAGTGCCGGTCCAACTCGCTAGCACCTACGCCGGTGACTAACACTTCGGCCAGTCCATTTCAACATCATATGGTGGCAAGTGACGATGAAAAATATGGTGGAGAGGAATTGTTTGTGGAGGAGAGGAACTTTTAAATATGTAGATTTTTTTTTTCAATTTTTGTTTCCTTAAAAAATAATAAAAAATAATAATCAAATAAGGGCAATTGTGATAATTGTGTCTATTTTTTTAAATAAATAGTTAAAAGTGTGCTATATTATATAAATAAAAAAAAAAGGAAAAAGGTAAACCAAACAAATCCATTGATGTACGATTAAATCTAGAGTTTTAAGTTGTGCATTGCTTTTGTCAATCAAAGTCAAAGGATTATAAATAAAATAAAAAAGCCATACATTGCCATTTGGAGATCCCGACATCCCAAATGCCACCTCATTTCACAAACTCAACCAAAATCAAGACTACGCGTTCTTTTTTTTTTTTTATATTTCGTATGTGTAATTTATCAGTGGGAAATTTTATTTCATGTCCTTAAATTTTGAGTTAATATGTTTTCAAACCCTCTTATTTTAACAAATATTTACAAATAAAATAATTACAAGTTTCTATAATATAATTTTGTTCCGTCGAATTATAAGGTTCTTCTATTTATCTTACAACATCGGCCTCCTCCACATTGCTGCCATTATCACGACCCCTTTGATCAATTCAATTCAGTGTCACCAAATGGTGGCATACTCTTGAGGAATTTGAAATTGTTATTTTTTTAGGTCGGTTTTAATGGTTAACTATAAATTTGCACCTCTAATCTACTATTTAGTGAACAAATAAAATTAACTGCAATTTAATAAAATCCAAATTAAAAATTTATTTCCATTTCTCACTGTAATATTATTTCAATCCTGTTTAACACCTTCTATATATAAAATGAATCATAAATGCCATCTTTTTTTTCCATAAATACCATTCACATCAATAATAAAAATCTACAGAGAAATATAACCAATAGTTTTCATTATTACGTAAATCTAGAAATACAAAGAAAGAATTTACAGCCCTTTCTAAATATGGTGAATATAAAGTTTTTAACTTTAAGGAGACGGTAAAAATTGGCAGTTGCAGACAACCATTCACGCCTTAATTACAGGCACTCTGCTCTTTTTCTGTCTGTTACATTTCAGCTGCTTCTGCTTTATAACGTTACCCTCTCTCTCTCTCCCCTGCCTCCTCTGAGTTTTCTGTCCAATCTCGCCGGAAAACCAAGAACCACTCAACTCTCCTCCTCCCCCTCCACTCTCTACCTAATCTTTCTTTTCTAAACTAACTTTTCTTTCAAGATTAACTCATTGTCATTCTAGTGAGATCAATTTCTCATTTTAAATTTTTTTTTTTCAATACAAGTTTAGTCCTTTACCGTGATTTAGCAAAGATAGTTGCATGTTATTTGTGGGTTTTAAATTAGATACTCTGTTGCGGTTGTTTGGGAGTTGTAGTATAAGATGACAAGAATAGTTGATTTTGGAGATTAAAGTAATAAGAACATGAAGCTGTTAGTTTGACTATTTTAATTCCAAAGTTTATATAAACAAGGAAATTTTTTTCTAGTTCCAAAGCTGGCATTCTTGACTATCTTAATTAATCAAGTTTAGAGAAGCTCATTGTCTCTTATAGAGAGAGAATTATTAAATTTTGTTGAATCTTGTACCTGTTCTGAAAAGGGGTTTGTTCAAGTGGGTTTGGTGAATTGGAGGGAGAGAATGATAAAAATGTGGAAGACAGAGAATTCTGTTAAAGACTGGGAGGTGAAAGTGAAGCTTTTGGGAGATGAAAAGGTTGATAAATTGAAGAATTCAATGGTTTCTTCTTCAAGGTCTTCAATGAAGCTCTGGATTTTAAGGGCAATTACAACTGCTTTATTATGGACTTGTGTAGTTCAGTTAATGGCTATGGGTGAGATGTGGGGGCCTAGATTGTTGAAGGGTTGGCCTTCTTGTTTCACTCATTCTGATGTTCATATATCTTCTCTGCCTGCTAAAATTGTCCTTCCTCCAAAGAGTAAGTACAAGATTATTTTCTTGTTTTTTAAATTAACTTAGGTTGATTCACTTGCTGTGTGATCAAATTTGCTGTAATGTTTGTTGAATTCTTCTACTTTGTCTTCAACTTTTTTGTTTATTAATGTTAAAATTAACTCATATGATCATTTTTCTTTCTTTCATCGTGTCATATTGTTTTTGCCACTTTTTGTTTGATGAAATTCAGGTTTTATTTGTTCTCAATTGGGTAATTATGGCTTGCAGGAGTTTATAAGAATAATGGGTATATTATGGTTTCCTGCAATGGAGGACTCAATCAAATGAGAGCAGCAGTGAGTTTATAGTACTTTAACCAATACTAAACTTGCAGTCTCGTATCAATATGTTGGGCTTAATGGTTCCTTCTGAATTTATGATGCAGATATGTGATATGGTTGCCATTGCTAGATATCTAAATGTAACTCTTATTGTCCCAGAATTGGATAAAACCTCATTCTGGAATGACCCAAGGTATGCTATCTTGCATATGGTCTCATGAAATTGTCCCCAATTCAATCTGAAGCTTTCTTCAACAAATTGTCTGATCAATTGCTTATGATGCAGTGAGTTTCAAGACATATTTGATGTTAATCATTTCATCACTTCCTTGCAAGACGAGGTTCGTGTATTGAAAGAGCTACCGCCTAGAGTCAAGAGACGAGTTGAATTGGGGACGTCCTTATCGTTGCCACCAATTAGTTGGTCTAACATATCTTACTATCTCCATCAGGTTAGTTTGTGTAAATGTAAAAGCAAAGATTAGCCTTTTTGCTTATGACATATTTTTGAACTAATGCGACTAATTTTCTGAAGTGTCTACCAACAGATTCTTCCTCTGGTGCAGAAGTACAAAGTTGTCCACTTAAATAAAACTGATGCTCGTCTTGCTAACAATGGACTACCTCTTGAAATTCAGAAGTTGCGTTGTCGTGTAAATTTTAATGCTCTGAGATTTACGCCGCAGATAGAGGAGCTGGGTAGAAGGGTAGTTAGGATGCTAAGGGAGAAAGGCCCTTTTCTTGTCCTTCATCTGAGATATGAAATGGATATGCTGGCTTTCTCTGGCTGCACTCAAGGTTGTAACAGCGATGAGGTTGAGGAACTGACCAGAATGAGGTAATATTCTTTTTGTCCTGAATTTTGATTGTTGGTTAATGCTAGCCAATTTTTATTAAGGTACATTAACCACCGCAATTTTTTTTACATGGTTAGATATGCTTATCCCTGGTGGAAGGAAAAAATTATAAATTCCGAAATGAAGAGAAAAGAAGGTCTGTGTCCTTTAACGCCTGAGGAAACTGCTATCGTATTGAGTGCACTGGGAATTGATCATAATGTGCAAATTTATATTGCTGCTGGAGAAATATATGGTGGGGAAAAAAGAATGAAGGCTTTGGCAACAACCTTCCCCAGTTTGGTAGGTAGAATAAAGCAGCACACTTTTTTAATAATTGCATATGGCTTGAAACTAACTCTTGATATGAAGCAGGTTAGGAAGGAGACTCTGCTGGAACCATCCGATTTGAAGTTTTTCCAAAACCACTCGTCGCAAATGGCAGCATTGGATTACCTTGTGTCGCTGGAAGGTGACATATTTGTTCCTACATTTGATGGCAATATGGCCAAAGTTGTCGAAGGCCATCGCAGGTAATAATGCGTTGCTTATGATTTTGCTTTTCGTATCTTGAACTAGTGATATTGCTTATAAAAATGAACTATCTCAAACAAGAAGCATAGATTTCCCAACTATTTTTCAGCAATATTAATATGCAAAAATGGAGTCATGATTGTGGTATTTTTTTATTTACTACAAGTTTCAAATTGCTTATAAGAAAAGAAAGGATATGTGAGTCTGAAGTTATGTTTGTTTTGTCAGATTTTTAGGATTCAAAAAGACAATATCTTTGGACAGAAAGCTTCTAGTTGGGTTAATAGATGAGTATAAGAAGGGATCATTGAGTTGGGATGAATTCTCTACCACCCTAAAGCAAGTTCATGCTGATCGAATGGGGAATCCGAAAACACGAGTTGTGATACCAGATAAACCAAAGGAAGAAGACTATTTCTACGCGAATCCGCACGAGTGTTTGCAACTGTTAGATGAACCATTGAGTAGCACATGAACCTACTCAACTCATGCCAAGAAGATGCTATATTCCTATACATACATATTGATGGACAAGAGGCCTAATTGATGATCACATGGGGAGGATTTGATTCTGTTTGTCAAATTTGAGCTTCAAATAACTAACTGCTCCAGCCTGGCTTTTCTTCAACAGCATAATTATATTCTCATTTTTATTTTTCAATAACCAGGATGTGTATAGTTATTAAAAAAAAAAAAAAAATTGCATCATCCATTTAACTGAAATTGTGAAGGATAATGGAAAATTTTGACATGTACTATTGAGCTAATGTTATCCTTCATTTTTCAGCCTCAAATTGTGTAATGGATATCTATTTATTTATAGTTGATAATTTTAATTTGAATAGTCTTGCATCAAAGAAGAAAATTCCTAAGTGGTTAGGAGACTAAAGAAAATGTATTTCCTTCCACACTAAATGCTACTACAACTTATTCCATTATGTAAAGTGTTTTAAAGTATTCAATGTACTTAAACCCACTCCATAATCTTAATTTTAAAAAAATTGGCTTATGGTGCAGTTCCAAAAATACACTTGCGGAGTATTTACTCAAAAGTTTTGACAATGTTGATTATTTGGACTCACAACTCAGCTCTTATTCCCGAGAAGGTATCACATAATTTTAATAGTATATAATATACTAAATATAAAAGCTAGGTCTAGTTCTGAAGCATATTTTGGTTACCCAAAAATAATGCAAAAAAATTGTTAAATTACACCAACATCACAGCATATAGTCTAGTGATAAATACATATATTTCTGGCATATGAATTGGAGTTCAAATTTCAAAGTTATCAAACTTTATTAATCCTGATTTGATTTAAAAAAAAACAAAATAATAAATTTGATGTTATTTGAGAAATAAAATCCAAAATCCAGACACAACAACTATATCAACTAGGTTTTTTTTATGATCAAAGAGTTTCTTGATGATCATAGAGTGTACTATATTTTAATAACAAAATTAAGAATCAAATCCCAATAATTTTTTCAATACAAATTTATATTGGAAAATAAAGAAGTGGGTTAAGAAAAAAAAAATTTGATGGTAGATAGATAGATAAGAGGGAGTTAATGAGGAGTGGAAGATCCAAGAGAGCATATTGAAGAAAACCAATGGAGTGGGTGATCCAAGAAGTGAGTCTTAAATGATAAAAAAAAAAAAAGAGTGGGACTGGTCCCAATTCCACTAAGGACAGTGCCCACATTTTTCGGGCACTTCCAAATAAACTTAGCTTTCACATCACACAACTGCCCCTCACTTACTCGATCATTTCCATTTTTCAAACTTCTAATCACTCGTTGCCTCTAAAATTTTCTTTTTTTAACCAAACCAAAGGCCAAAAAATTTTCTTCGACTATTAGTGTTAGGCTACTGAACTTGACTTGATAGAATTAATGGGACAAATGTTATCCACCCCGTAGCATAGGTAAATTAATCACTTCAGCACTCATTTCAAATGTAAATAGAATAAAATATTAAATTAGTCAATGTTCTATATTATCTTCTACCCTAAAGTCATTGTTAGTGAATTCTCGTCAACTTAAGTCCAGGAGAAGAAAGGTAATTAAAACCTAACTTTTTAACATCATGACATATTCACAGAGTTTCTCAATTTTGCTAAGATTACTCCTCCTAAAAAAGGTACCGTATTTGAGCTATTAAACACTTGAAGAAGCTAACCCTTAAACAATCAATTATCTTTATACTAGTAAGTTTTCTTTGATGAAAGTTTACCCCTGCAAAAAAAAGCCACACAAATTCCCCCAGCATATAAATTTGGGTAACCCAAATGGATCCGGGCCAGGTCTAATTCACAACTAAATCCAAACCAAAAACTATCCCAATTCAAAACATATCACTTGTTCTGAAACTACCTGCTGTTCCAGTTCCTTCCCAAGTTGGGTTCAAACTTGGTGGGCTGGTGTAAGCTTCAGCTGATGAAACATAAATAGAACATCAGCAAAGGGATGGTATTGCCAAAATCAAAATTCAAAAACAAGAAAAATCACATTTGAGAAGAGAACTGTTGAAAGCTATAAAGCAGCTTCTCATTATGGAAGCCTATATATGGGATGTACCACCAAGGACATCACACCACCAAGGACATATAATTTCTTCTTTTTTTTTTTCTTTCCTTTTTTTTCAGTTCTGTCCTTTTTGCCCAACCAAGGACATCGCACCACCACAACCAGGAAAGAGCATAAAAATTTACATTTGATCTCGAGTTGGTTGTCTGTGAACCATAGCATAACAAAACAGACACCATTCTTTCCAAAATTGGAACAAAATGAAGAAATCATATGGGTAAAAATGAAGATAGAAATAGAATACTAGCTTTTTTCTCTTCTTGATCTCTTACGAGCCTGAGAGTCTTCCATCACTTGATTGTTTGAAAATGGGTTTCCTTGATTCTGGATGAACAATGCAAAAATGTAAAAGGTTAATGAGGATTGGAGAAGAAAACATAAAAACGAAATGGATTAATAATTTTTTGCTTATTTTCGTCAAATAAAAGGCAATAAAGTGAATCTAAACACTGATGTTAACAAGTCATGCAGCAAATAGAACATTAAATTATTAGTAAAAAAAGGACTAACCTTTGAACTTGACGCTGCAATACTACTTGCTTGTTTGCTAACATCAATTTGCACTGAGATATTTGTCTGAGACAAATCCACACCAGAAGACTGCAGTGCTTGGGTCAAAGAATCTAGTATCCTGTTTCACAAAACCATTCCACTCTGTAACAGCACATAAAATTTCTATTTCTATGAGGAGATTATCGTAATAATGTTCTGAGAAAAGGGCTTCAAGAACATTACTATACAATTTTCAATGTCTTCTAGGCTTGACTGTAATGATGTTGGTATCATCAAAATGAAATAGGAAATAGAGTTATAAGATTGCCCAAATCAAAGTTTGGTGACCAAAACAAAAATTAGTGTAAGCTTAAGGACCATACATATAATTATCGTGAAATAACACTCATATACTAACTTCCCTAATCCTCTGCAAGGAAAATTATGTAGTTACCACCTAGAATTGGATATTAAATCAACAGATTTGCAATGCAATCAGCGCAGAAGCTCACCCTTGAGAATATGCACTTGAGATGCTAACTGCTTCAGTTTCATTCAGCGGCTCCTCTTGTCCATTAGACGTATTGTTCAGGGCGTCACACTCAGGGGCACAAGGTTGACTATGCCATTGTTGGGATTGAGGCAGGAATGCAATATTCTCAGCATCAGAAAGAGATTCCTGCACAGGCTGAGCAGTAAGACCACTCTTCCCAGCAGCTAATATATTTGGATGCAATTGCAAATTAAAGGGGACTGCAGAGGTGCCGAGGTCAGATTCAATTGAGCTATGTACATTTGAGAGCATGGCAGTACTCTCATGAGCAGAGTCATTCTTCAATACTTGAGAATGATCCAATAGAGCTTCTGCAGGAGGATGGTTTTTCTGTTTCAAGACAATACAGTACACCCTACATAAGTTATAAAGAATATTTCATAAAAAAAAAAAAAAAATCTTCAATCACATAACAAAAGAGTCATATTGGGATACATGGCAAGATCACCATTACAGAATAAGCCAACAAATTCTTGCGCTCGCTGTTTTAAATGCACCACCAAAACTATCTGTCCATGTTTGATCCATGATTAGTCCACATATTGCAAATTACAGAACCCGCCCAGACTTGTTACAAAATTCTTTTTCACGGACCATGTCACAATTATTTTGCATGTAAATGACAGTGGAACATTAAACTGAAATAATATTATCATTCAAAGTAAAACAAAGAAAATGTGACCATATTTGACTAAAGCAATATGACTTGTCAAAAATATGTAAACAGATGTAGCAGCATTTGTCTGAATGTTAACTGCATTTTTCTCATGATCAATAAATATTGAAAATACTAAATGAGCTAACTACTAGATCTAGATATCCCTCTGCATAAACCTGTAAGTTAAATGAAAGCATACAATCAACATTCAAAAACAATTAAAGCAAAAGATTAAATAGAAAAAAAAATCTCCAACAAACCAAAACCTAAGAATATCAAGATTAGATCATTTATCACAAAATCTAAAACCCAAAAATTTAAACAACTCAGTTAATAAAATGCAAAAAAATATATATACCTAATTCCCAAGTAATGAAATTTCAACAAAACTAATTCCCATACTGTATTGGTCTCCCTAGAGCAAGAAGCACACTAAACTTCAATACACGAATAATCAAGTGAAATGCAAGAGCAACACAAACTATAAGGTATACTAACATACAAACAACATGAATCGAAATATACCCAGGGAGTCAGTTTAGTTGGCTCCTGACCCCAACCTTGGTATGGCCCCTCATACATCTGTAACTTCTCTTGTAAAAATTGAATATACTCTATAACCTGCATATGATTACCCAAATTTCCTTATTCAATAAACTAAGATGAAAAAAATAAGAATCAAGAAATATTTTCCAATGAAGAAGATGTTAGAACTGAAAGTCTGCAAATCAAGAGTGCAATCAATCAGCATACCTCTAACAAGAAAGAAGCTTTATCTCTTTTCTGATCATTTTGAGGTATTAGATCTCTCAAAATCTGGAACCTGTCACAAATACAGCAGTTCATAGGCAAGCAAAAGACCATTCCAGTAGCAACAAAACAAATAAGAGTACAACTCGCTTATTGCTAAATCAATTACAAGATTCACACACAACCAGAATCCTTGCAATGATATTATAGTACAGAAGAATAATTAAAAGCTTAAACATATACCTCTAGTACATATACATATGCACAATCTTCATTATGAAAATACATTGGCCATGATACCAGTCAGTCAAACAAAATTTGTCCAAAACACAACTCAAATTCTAACTAGTTTCTAATAAGTTCTCATCAACCACTCTCACACTAAATAACTTTTTGCCTTCCTCTTCTTCTTTAGTTCTAAATTTTAAATCCACACAGTTCTCCAAAACAAAAATTTGGCTGCTCCAAAAGATATGTTCTTCGTCTATAGAACGAAATTCCTCCTATCCTCGCTCAACAACACTACAGTGCAGAGCATAAAAAAAAACACCATTTTTAAAAGTCTTACAACAAGCTTGAAGAAAGCAATTCAAACTAACCAAACACATTTCCATTACTAACACATAATTTTCGCCTGTAAGAATTAGACAACAAAGCGAATTATAAATTTAAAATTAACTTACCTCTCGTTAATCTTGCTCCTCCTACGCTGTTCTGTCTCAGAATGCTTAGACCTATGCGTATTCGTCTTCTGTTCACCGCTTTTACCGTCTACTTTTGCTAGTTCTCCTATAAATTCAAAACCAAAATTTCAAAAAACTACATATATATTCACTGCCACTACGTTCTCTACATAAATATATGATGTATTTATGTATGTATACCTCTGTAAGATGAGGAGTCGTAACCGTCGGCATCATCTTCTTCGTCGAGGTGAGACTTAGCAGATTTCACCATAATTAACAAAGTTGAATTCTTTTAAGTGTACTGCACACAGGAGATAGAGTATACAAAGAGGTAGTAAGGTCGGAAAATGAAGCTCCGACCAGAAAGAGGTCCGACAGGTCTGCAAAATTAGGAGAGGAAAAGAAGAATGCCCCAAAAGAGTATATATATATTTTTTTTTAATTTCCCAAAAGAGTATATTATTAGTTGATTGTTTTTGTTTATTATTTGTACTAAAAAATTTTATTTAAAAAGTAAATATAGTGGTTGATGAGATGCTAACATGCGCCTGCTGGGTCGTCGTTTTGCAAAAGTTTGTTGGGTTCGATGTCCTCTACTCCTCCTTGATTTGGATAATTATCATTTAGCTCCTCCAATTTTATATACTTCCTCCGTCTCATATAAAATTAAATTGACACAGCTAAACTTTCACTTTGTTCCTGAAAAATTAGTGTAATTAAGGATAAAAGAGTTAATTTCAAAAAACACAAGGAGATGATTGGCAACTGTAACAAAATTTAGTGAGAAAATCTTAATTTTTTCCTATTTTTAATATTATATGTTTCAAACTCTATTTTTTATTTTATTTCAAAGTTTATCTTTAACTAGTTCATTAAAATGGTGTTCGTTAAAAAAATACAATATTGGTTCAGTTTGTTAACGTACAAGAAATGTCAAAGTGAGTGAGAATCATGTGACAAGAGTGTTGTGCAATAATATTTTCAGGCTTCAAGTCTTTGTAAACAATTTTCATTTCGTGAAGATGTTCTATGGCGCAAACAATCTTGGTTAGGAAAAAACCGAACCACTGCAATGTCGTAACTAGTGGCAGAGACCCACTATACAAGATGAGAGGTAAATTGCCCAGTTGTTTTAGATTTCACATTGTAAATGCATAAATCTATTTGAACCCATCAAGTTTTTAAAATGAACATCTATATTTACATGTATCTAATATTGACCCACAAGTAAAATATTTTAGGTCCAATAGTTGCAGCACATTGAGATCACTGCGAGAGCAGAAAGGGACAACTCTAGCGAAAGTTTTCATGGAAGAGCATGTGTTTTTCAATGGCAGTAGAAGTTAGGCTGGAGATATGATAGTTGGTCAACTGTGAAAGAAATGATATATCCTAAACAGCTTTGAGATGACGTTGCGTTGGTGATTCGGGGGGATTTTCTCAAGAAAATTTTGATTTTCTGAAAAGAAATGGAAGAAAAATTAAGTGTTTTTGAAAAATTAAGATGAAATTTGTTGAGTACCAAAAAAAGGCGTTTTTGGTTTAAATTTAGAAATAAAGTGAAATTATTGAAAATGCAAAGTTGAAAGTAATTTTAAATATTTTGGCATATTTTGATTTGGTTCTTTTCTTAAAAAAATGCTAAAATTCTACTTAAGTAAAGAGTCAACACAATTCTACGTGACATTTTGAGGTTTCTAAAGATAGAAAATTCGGTTAACTTATTACATAAATTATGGTATTGTAAAATGAAAAGGAAGCTCCTACGTTCCTGTCACACGTAAATATAGAATACCAATGATCTAAATAATTCACACCAATCACATCAAGTTGAATATTACTTTTACAAAAATAATTAAGTTCCTTTTGTTTCGTCACAAATCAAACCGGACCTTATGAGCAGCACTAGCACAGGAAAATGCTTCTCAGGGTCACCACCTTAAACCATCATCTACCCATTTTATACCAAACTGTTGTTATTTCTTCAAACTTATGCATGCAACATTTATATTTAAGAAAAGATTTCTCGGATGGTATCTAAGTGTTTGACTGTAAATATCTACAAGCGAAAAGATGAAATTCCAATTCTAAAAAGGTTACTTGCATTCCATGAAGAAACATTCTGGGCAATAAATTAATTCAGTTACATAAAGTGAATAGGCTAAGCTCCAAACAGAAAAAAAATAATACATGCCATCATGGATTAAACAACTACGTTATTCCTCTTCACTATGTTACACAAATTATAATAATCAATTAGTTCTGATGCCTACCAAAATATTACAATTCCCTATTCTAAGTCAAAATTGGTTGAGGGGTCAACAAATATAATATTCTTTCCCTTTCTTTTTTGTTTTCCCCCAAAGAGGCTTGAACTAAAATTAGCATACCAACTGCAAATGGTTAAAGACACGCTTACCAGAGCCCATGAACTAATAACCGGCTTCATTTGTTGCATTCTTCAACCATCATCAACCCCGGAATTTGCTTCACCCCGTTACAAAAGCCATAGATGTTTCACAATGGCATTCAAAGCTATTGACAGGCCGTCGACTCTGAAAAGTAATCCCTGATTCTTGCTTCTTATTCTACACTATCAAGTTCTTCCTGGTCTTCCAGTTGAGTTTCTTCAGTTTCATGCTTTTCATCTCTTTGCCTGAAAAACAACCCAGTAGAAGATACATCTTCGTCAAGAGCCTCCTCTAGTTCTTTGTCCTTTGATCTTGAGATTATCTCGCCGTCCATCCATCTTGGACAGCGGTGTGTAACTCCAAGAGCAGCCTCAAGTTGCGCCTGAGCTGAAGGGCTCGAAGCATGCACAGGTGCTTCGGTCATAACAAATCCTGAGCATGAACACTCAGGAACTGGATGAGAAATAAAAGATAACTGTTTTGATTTTGCCGAAGCTCCTATAACTCCATCAATTAAACTTCTTCTCAGATGCCTGCGTACTGATGTCAGCCAAGAAGCATTTGCTTGATATAGGTGTTCCCGGGTTTCATCAAGAAGCTTGGCAACTTCCTTCCTATATTAATAACACAGCATAAACAGTAGTTGGAAAACAAGGGTGGAAAAAAAGCATTTCTAGAGAAATATCTGATAACCCACATACTAGAAATACGGGAAACTTACCTGTCTGGTCTAAATGTCTTAGATGAAGCAGATTGATAGAGCCTATGCCCCATAACCAAGCTGGCAAAATTTGGATGTCCTTTTCCATCATGATCAAATCCAGGAATAAAAACATCCGCTTCAACACAAATCACATAATCAATTGCATCCCATAGCAATTTATGAGCATTAGTCCTCAACTCAATAACTGTACTCTCCGGCTCATTGTCGCTCTCAGCGACCCAACCCCACCAACCTTCAATGTTATAAGATTTAGGTCGAGCAGGGGGAGGCGGAAGTGGACGAGGGCGTGGACCTGCATTTTTCCATTCTACAGGCTTTTTATCTTCCACAAAAGAAGGGGGGGACTTTGGATGATTGTCAACAAGGTTAACCTCACGACCATAAATTCTACTAAGTTCCCATCCTGCACTGAGGGAAGTCCTATCAACTACATTTTCAAACATTGCGTGAAGAGATATTAAGGTCCTTTGGCCACCAAATACTTCTCCACCAGAAACATATATTATTGTATCCCATGAGTAGCCATATGCACCAAGAAGAATACCAACCTATGAAAAAAAAGGTGATTTATATCAATAGCCTGGCAACAATTTTTTTAATCACTAAGCCTTAAAATTATTTATGCACATTAATGGAGATATCTTATAAATAACATGCAATGGAATGTTGGTCTTGCCATTTTACAATAACAGGAATGAAAACAAGGGTTAAATAAAAATATGGAATTGTGCTTCTATCTACAGTATGTTTTAAGGAAATCAGAACAAAGAAGAACTAATGTATTATAGCTTGCAATATCATACCAAACAAGAGCCAAAATCCAATAAGTTGTTTACCTCCTCTGGCATTAATGGACAAGAACCATTACGACGTTGTTCAACAGAATTTACAGAAAGTTTCCCTTTGACAATCCTACGTTTCATCATCCATGCTCGCTTGTGCTGAATAAGTTCAGTGTGCACATCCTTTGGAAGAGCTCCAACACACAATTGACAATCAAGCACCAATTAAGCTTTGCTGTTAGAGTATGAAAAATCATGCATATGAGTTTCACACATGTACCTGGAAGAGTTCAGCACAGCCATGATACGCCAAAGCATCTCTTGTCATCCCAGGATCAAAGGCTATGAATGGACGGCCAGGAGCCCGTAGCCTAAAATGTCAGAAAGTACAGATACTAAAAGACAAATCATGCAAATAGATTGCAAAAAGCTTTATTATGTAAAACCATTGACCTGTGCAAAATTTTAGTTGCAAGTTCCTGGACCTCTTGTCTGAAGAGCAGGGCATGAAAAGCTACTCTACATCTCAGCCTTTGATATTCTTCAAGGTGGGGTGGAAGGATGGCCTAAAGAAGTATCAGAAAGAAAGATAATATTTTAAATAAGGGGATTATAGAGAATGATGAAGTTAAACTAAGATTGAGGAAAGACAATTCAACTCTCAAGCAAACCAGAAGAAATGCAATGATTCTTCCCTTCCAAATTCTATTGTGCAGGTAACACTCTAGAGGTACATACGCATGACATAGGCAGAGGACAAATATCAAGCCATCATACCAATGCTAGTTACAAGCTATTACACAAAATAGATCACTCTAAGTGGTATGATGAGCCAGCGTCTACTTTGCAGCTTATTTTCTATAATATTATTTTTATTCTACATTAAGGGCTCCCACAGACTGAATAATATAGTGCAAAGCATTGAACTTTTCATCGTAGCTTAAAAATTTAATCTAATCAACAATTTATAACTCATTTAGGTGGAAGAATCCAACAACTCATGTAAATATTGGGTTATTGACAAGTAGGAGAGATCTAAGCAGAAGTTTCAAGAGTTGCCAGTAGATTCAGTAGTTTGGTAGGAAACACTAGCAAATTGATAATTCAAAACTTTAACTATATCTAGGTAAAAGAAAAGGACATATAATCAAATTCAAGTAGTGCCTACCTGCAAACATCCCCCTTCAGAAATCACCAGTTCAACCACTGAATGCTTATTTAGTACGGGAAGAACTTGATGCAAATAAAAATATGGTGAAGCTGAATGAGCAACCCTGAATGATGGAATCTTCTTTTGTCTCCTTGCTCCTTTAAGATCTTTTGGAAGGGTTTTTACAATTTTTATATCTTTTACTAAAGCAGCCATGAACTGGTCCTCATTGTAAAGGTATGGAAAACTTTTGAACTGAGAGCTGCAATGAACGTACAAATATTAACTTTTGTCACTGACCAGTGCTTACTTAGGCTACTGCGTTTGGACCTATAAAAATTAAATCACCTGATTCCTTTGCTGCTTGTAGTTGATTGTATCTCAGGAATAACCAAAGTAGCATTCAGAAGCCGAGCAACTACCACAACATCACATATCTGTAAGGTCCATAAGAAATTAGGCATCCAATCTGCTATAATTTCTAAATCCACCATCAAATCAAATATACAAATTACATATGCTATTCTCACCGAATTCCTAATTTCATGGAAACCACCCTGTATCCTGACAAAGATATATCCATTTGATACTGATTTGGGTTCTGTACACGCATATGAAAGTTAGGAACTTGATGTAGCACATAATTCATATAATAATTTTATCCTCTTGACTGCAAGCTTTCATAATTATATTTATTCGGAAAAGAAAAATCTTAACTACTGCAAACTCTTAGAAAATCATAGTAAACACTAAATACCAACAATAAAACCAGAATTACTCATTTAACGAGACATTAACATAATTACAAATTCAGGGTTTAAATTGGACGGTAATTTGTTGAAACAAGAGTTGCAGGTGAGGTTCCAAATGTTACCACCATGATTTAAGCAAGCTTCTAACAACAAATAAAAGTCGAGTAAAATGGAAAAGAAATAGAGAATCCAGCTACTATTCAGTTCACTTCTACAGTTATGAAAATTTCTGTATTTATATGAATATCATTTTGGTTTTTAAAATTGAAAGAAGTTAGAATCCTTAATTCTCTACAACGTTCAGGAGATAAAATATTTTCAAGAACAAGTAAATCATAATTATTTTTGTCTCTATTTCCAATTAACTTTGATGTCTTTCAATAGGTTCGGAAAAATGCTTTTTGTCAACATAGATTTTTTCTCTGTATTTTTGATACAATTTGACTAAATTGTAATGTTGTATTAAGGCATATGCAACTTCTTATTAGGACCTAGTTTTTTAGGATAAACAGAAACATATTGCTCCGAATTATGTGCAACTTTTATTTATTAATTCGTAAGATCCCATAAAGCATATAATCATGAAACCAAGATCATTAAATAACCAGGGATTAGAAAAACAGTGATCATGATCATTAAAAATCCGAATTGCTGAAGTATTTGAAGAACATAGATTTGTAACAAGAAGAAGAAGGAGAACTAACCAGCATAATGTCCTCTAGGATTTGCATCTGGATGCAGTGATTCCAAATGCCTAACAGGACCCCATAATCTTCTATACAATGGACTCTGCGCCACAGATTAAACCCAAAATTATTACTATGCCTTGAATAGATTACCATACAAATACAAGAACACAGTTTTTACAATTGATAGATTATGTACAAGGTCCTACTGAGCACTTAAATGGAAAATACTAGTGAAGTAACCCCAAAAAAAATGCAATTAAAAACAAAGATTCAAACTAAAAACAAAACGAATTGACAACTTGTAGAGAACAAACAAAAGAATTCAACTTTCTTTCGGCGAATAACCTATTTAGATCCATACAAAATCCAAAAGGAGGACAAGATTAAGCTATAACTAACATTCTCAAAGAAAACATATAAATAAAACTATTTCAATGGTACACTATTAGATAAATAAAGAATAAGCCACAAAGGCAACAACAGAATCCAAACATATATAAAAAGAAGAAGGGGTTTATAGTACAGTTTTGGGTAATTCAGCATTCTCAAAGATGGGTCTCCAAGAAAATATTGTGATCGAAGACTGGTACTCCGCTACACCTTCCGTAGATCCAGCGAGCAAAAAGTGTACAAAAAGAGAAAAAGCCGACAAAACTAATCCAACCAAACCAACCCATTTCATTCTAGACTTGATTACCATTTTGCCTTCTCCTTTCATTGAAACCAAGCACACCCCACTTACCAAACTTCCTTTTTTATCTAAAAAGATAAAAACTTTCACTTTCAATCAGACCCCTTTTCTTCTTCTTCTTCGTTCTTCTTCTCTTGAAGGTAAGAACAATTTTGCAGAGGGAGAACAGAGGAGAAGACAGAGGAGTAAGAATAATAAAAGTCAAGAGAGAGAGTGAGAAGAGAGGCTAGTATTACAGTACTATTTGAGTTGGATACATATATATCAGACAACACTATTTTTATAAGATCCTGTCAGATCGAACCACTCCCATTTTATGGAGCGTGTAATTCACGTTGCAGTAGGCTATCTCTTTAAGGTAGGTAATAAGAAAGAATGTTTATTATTGACACCCAAAAAAATAACATCTATTAATGAAAATTTACTAATAATAACGTTGAAATAATGTCTTTTTGCAACTCTTTTTAGTAGTACTACTATTTTACATATTCATCTGCTGTATTGTATACTACTCTATAAAATTACTTCCATTTTTATATATTTTCAATCCCAAAATTTTCTATTTTTTAATAGTTAAGTACCAAAGGAAGGAAAGTGGTAGTAAGTACATAAATTATCTACCTTTCCTTCAACATCGGACTCTGTCAAATCACTTTCATGGTGTTATTTAAGCAATTTAATATGGCAATTTTGAGTATTAATAACGTTTAATTTTAATATGGCTGTACCTAACATGGACATGGTTAATGGTAAGTGTTTATATTCTTATTAGAAGCTCAATGATGCACTTTCCTGATTTTAAATCAGAGCTCCTGTTGGTACCAAAATTTTGCGTATAGCACAAGATCACGTGACACGGGGGTTGTATCACGTGAAACTCCATTTTTTTTATTTCATAAGAATGTGGATTGGGTCTGAATAGTCAATTTAATGAGGTGGATTTTGTAATTTAAATTGAATAATATAGAATCTGAAGAAAGAAAATAAAAGCAAAAAAGGACAAAAAATAGGGGAAATAAAATAACACAAATGAAAAGAAATAGTAGTAAAAATAGAAATGGGTTTGTTAGTTACGAAAAGGGCAATAAATGGAAGTGGGTTTCCACAATTATTGCCCCTTTTCTTAACGTTTTGTAGATAAAAGCTGCCACCGCCATCTCTGCAATTTTCGAATTTGCATGTTACCCCATCAATCTCCTTCCGAGCAATTTCATAATTCAT